>LKNJ01002177.1:0-68200 GCA_002120245.1 Maccullochella peelii | reverse complement strand
CACACACACACACACACACACACACACAGCTGTCTGTGCTATTTCTGACTACCCAGACTGCCGAGTCATTCGAGGACTGAGAAAGGAAGGGGGGGAGGGAGGCATTGGCAAGCTTCTCCCTCTCTTCCTGCCCTTTTCTCCTTCCCCTTCTCCCTTGTCTTCTTCTTTCCTCTCTCTTGTCGTTGCACCTTCTTTTTTTCCTCCTGCCTTCCTGTATCATCTCCTTCCCTCTCCGTTTCTGTCTACTTCTTTCCATCTACGCTTCGAGAGCTCTTAAACGACTTCTTTTCTCTTTCCTTCTCTCATACGTTTTCTGTCCTACCTTCTTTTTCTTTATCCTTTCCTTCCATGGACGTGGGAAGTAAGAGTGCTGAGGGGGCTGCAGCACCCCCTAAAATCAGGCACAATAAACATAAAAATAATAAAAATTTAAACTTGTGTTTTCTTACTGAGATACATAGGTGTAGTACACTGATATTTGTGGTGGAAAAGAAGTTTTACTTCTTTTTTTTTATCTGTTAATTATCAACATGTATAGACTATTTAAAATATTTCCTGAAAAGTGGTGCGACTTGCAGCAGGTCGGAGCTTTTCTGTTGCTCATGAACACGTTGAGGTGTGTTGGAGAGTTTCGAGTTTTTCAAGTGAATCGAGGTAACCAAAGACATCAGGGCACTGATCATCCTGTCAGACAGAGAGTTCAATCCAGGCAGCTACAGAGTAAGTGAGTTAACTCTAATTAGTGCCACTGTGCAGTGATACTGTCCAATACGTCGTTATAGCTCTTGATTATATGATCTGGTAACTAGAGGTTTCTCTAAAATTTTCGAGGTTTGGCAGATTATTAATTTAATCCAAAGTTGGTTGAATGCACATCTGTATTCGCGTTTACATTGGTCTCCTGTATGAAATGGCTGTATCCTCAGTGCTGCGCTGCATTATTATAAACTCCTTCCTTCCCACCACATTTTCTTCCTCCCTGTCTTTCTGTATTCCTTCCTCTCTCCTACCTTCATATCATCTGCTTTTCACCCCTCCCTCCGTGCTCCTGACCCCCCCCTCTCTGTCTGTCTGCTCTCTCTGAGCCATCTGACTCGGCAATGACCGCCTGTGACCTTTAGCTGAATGCAGGAGGAGGAGGAGGAGGAGGAGGAGGAGGCAGATAGACGGAGAGCAGGCAGTGGATGACAAATGAGCTAATTGCTTTAGATTAACCATGGAGTGTCTGCCTGCCTGCAGGGCTTACAGCCTCCTCCTGTCTAGACAACACTCCAGAGGGAGGGAAGAGATCAACAGTCTCTCTCATGCAACATGACCGAGAAGTGAAATTTTTTTAATGGCTTGTTTTGTTGTTTTCTTCTAAGTTGCACAAGGCAAGTTGAGGAGATGAGAGCAGTGATCTGCCCACAGCAGGAGCATGTATATTAAAGGGGCATTCCAGCCATTTAGTATTATACTTCCATAAAGTTGGGGTACTCACAAGAGACAGATTTGAAAAACAACAGTCAGAATTGCTGCAGCAGAGGCCAAGATATCCTGACTAGTTCCTATAAAGCTCCAAAAACTCTAGATCCTACATTTCCCATAATGCAGCCTTTCAGTGTTTTTCCTTTCAATCCTGCCAAACATCTTTCTCCAACTCAACCCGTCGAGTTCTGTTATATTACACGTTTTCAGACCAGTGGAGCTTTTTCATAGTTGTAAGAATAGTTGGCAGACCACTAGGTCAGGTATTATCTGCTTTGACTTGACACTCTCGATAATTCTGTATGCTGCCATAAAAGAATCATTATCAAAACTGTTCATGTAGTTTGTGAAAGAAGCTTAAGAAGGCTATGCATTCAGTATTTTATTTTGTATTTGGCAAAAACAACTAGCTGTACGCATTTGTGGTGTAAAAATGTGTCAGAAATCAAATGCAGTAAACCCTGAGTGCTGTTTGGCTCGGTGTTAAAGAAACTTTGTTGTGTACCTTCATTGAAGCATGCTTTGGCCCTAAGGATGTTTTTTCCACCGGTGCATCCGCACAACACATTTGCTTTAGAAATGATTTTGTCGTGCCAAAAAAGCTCCTGAAATTGAAAGGACCTGAAATAGGGAGAAAGAATAAGTAGAGGGAGATAGGGAAGAGAAGAGAGGGTGGAAATGGCTATGGAAGAGAGAAAGAAAAGAAACCACATTTGCATTCGTTTTTATGTATTTTTTTAAATATACACATAACAAACCTGAGTTGAAAATGTGCCTAGATATTGCCAAAAAAAAGTTTTTCTGCTTTGCTGAAGTGGAAAGAATTGGTTTATCGATATGTAATTATGTAATTATTCACTTTCAGTGTGCAGAACATCTGGATGGAAACATAATATGAGAATGATTTCCCTGTTAGTATGCAGAGTGGAAGGAGTGAGGTAAAGGAGGGATTTAGAGACAGCAGGATATGAAAGAGAAGCGAGAAGCAACAGAGAGAAAAGGGAGAGCGTGAAAAACAAGAGAGGACAAGAAAGAGGAAGGAGGAGGTCTGCTGACTGACCCGCTGACCTCTACATTTGGGAGCTGACAAGTTTTATCGCAGGCTGGCAGACACACACACAATCACACATACACACAGTCAGCAAGTATTTTCTATGAATTATGACTCATCAAATCAGAGAAGCTGAATGGGAACAGCACCTTTTTATTACAATTCCTCGACTCTGCACCAAACCTGTTAACCTGTTAATGATCTAATAACTAATAAAATAATAATTAAATGAAAGTGGAAGGAAAATCTGTTGGAACTGATCCACCAGTAATGTTTTAGTGCTGTTCTTGCTGTAACAAGAACAGCACTAAAACTACAACTGTAACAAATGTCTGCCGTGAAAAAATGCTTACGAATCTGATTAATTTGGGAACCAAAAGAAAGAGAATGCTGTGATTTTAGCGAGGCTAGCATGATTCAGGTTGGCAAGATTTATTCAGAAAACAAAACGATGTGTAAAGTAAAAGAGGGACCGATTTTTGACAGGGAAGAAAAGAAAAGAAAAAGTATGAAGCTTATTTTGCTCTCCAGGTGACTCTCGATATAGCAGGAGAGTCTTTTGGCATTATAAGCAAAGTTTAACTTCCTTTTTTCAATTGCACAACAGAAAGTAAAGCAATGTGTGCAGTTCAAGTTCTTGATGTTATTTCAGTAAAATCCAATTTGGCTCCTTTTGTTACTTTGAGTCCACAGTGTTGTTACCGGTTGATAAGAATGTAATGCAATCAATTTCCAAAAGGGGCCCATGACAGAAAAAGTGTGGGAACCACAACAATAATCACTTAAGTATGTGCCATTTCATAACGTAATGATGACTAATCAAACTGTTGCACTGGTAACGTGGTAATCTTGTATAACGTCAGGAAAACAACAAGACAGGTTTTGTTATCTTTGAGTTTGAAAAGAGGGATAGAAAGAAAGGAGAGGAGAAAGGAGCTGTGGGAGTGTTTTGGCCGAAAGATGGAGTTCAGCACCAGCTGACAGAACAGAGAGACAGACAAGCTGTCAGCAGGCAGTGTGCCCCCACACACACACACACACACACACACATGCGCGTAGTGGAGGTCTGGGTGGCGTCACACAGATGGCGAGGCTGGCATCACAGTGCGTTGAAGTGTCTGTTCCTTTTTGCCTTTTACAAGTTAATAAGCAGAGGAATGTGACTGTTTACTTATTTATATTTCCTTATTTTAGTATGTGTGTTTATGTTTCTTCACGTGTGTGTTTGTGCTTTCCTCTCCTTCCTCCTACCTCACTTCATGTCCCCACCTTTCCTTCCCTCCTTCCTTCCCTCCTTCCTTCACTCCATCCTTCACTCCAATGAAGGCGATTGTGGAGGATTGTCATTCTTTTGTTCTTTCTTTTAATGATTGAAATATTTAATCTGCAAATAGTTTATTCAAAATTTAAAAGTGGAAGTGGCACCATGTAACTGGGACCATGCAGGTGATGAACTCCGTAACCGCAGTATAGTCATACACTGTGTGAGTCAGAATCTTTTTCTGTGGGTAACCAAGTAGTCATCCTCTCTCTTGTCACCCACCAAATAATAATATTCATAATAACAGGAAAATATAGTCCCTGCTGATGTAGTGCACATTGAAAGAACACTCCACTGAAAGTCTATGAAATACTCGGGAGGTGGCTAGCTTGCTTCTTCACAGAGGACAGCAGCTGGCTTCACAGCAGCTCTGGAGACTCAAAGTCAAAGCGAGAGTCACCAAAATGCCCACAGAAACTTTTCAAACTGTGATCCGTATGTTCCAATGTCTCATAATTTCTCCACGACATAACAAAATGCACTACTTCCATGCCGTGCTTCAATGCAGCAAGTTGCATATTTAGCAGTTTATTGGTAAAGTGGCAGAGAAGTGGATTATCTCAACACTCAAAAGATAGATTTTAAGTGGAGTTTCCCTTCAATCATATTTCCTGTATAACTTGACTCATTGTCGTGCAGAAAACCACAAGACTCACACCTCTTTAGAGGTGCTACAAATGGGAATTTTCATAGTTTTGAGGGACTGCTGGGGGGCCATACTGATGCTGTAGTGTTAGCATGACGCCAGCGCATGGAGGATTCTGCAGTCTGTTGCAGCAGCTATACGAAAGTTCTCTCTTAAGTTAGAGTGCAAAGTTCACACTAAATGATACGTTGAAACTAGTTAGTTTGACACTAAAGCAATGTCGATGTTTGTTTGCAGGTTTATCTTAGCTACTCTGGTGTCCACACTAACCAAAATACTGTGGCAGAAAAACTTCCTGTGGCCAATAACATTACAGTGTTGTCCCTCGTGCCCCCTTGTCTTTGAACACTTGGCTACAGAATAGCGAAGAGGCTAACAGCTAAAAATAACGTTAATCACCAAACAACAACAAAAAGGTGTGTAAACTAGGACAAAGCAATTATGACTAGGTGATCACTATACAACCTTAATCTACAGCTAGTGCAAAATAGCAACAGTGACATCGCGTGGTGAAACTACAACACAGGGTAATATAACACTACCCTGTTGTTGGGCAGATGAAATTGTCACGCTATAACAAACACGTAATGATAGCCTACACTGAAAACAAAAAACAGCTGGTATAATTTGCTCCTCTTCATCCTCCCACCTTTTTATCCCACCCTTCAAAACAATGCGCCATGCCAACCGCTATTTCACTTTACACCTACTAATGGCTAGGTGTAAGATTTAAGTTGTACACTGCTTACAACAGATCAGTTTATTGCTTTAAATTCTCTGATTTTTGCATATGTGCTAATGAGTAGCGAGGTTCAGACTCTGCTCCCCCCCTCGTCTCTCTCTCATCATTATTCTGTCCCTCTGACCCATCTGTGTCTCCCAGACGCTCCCACCACTCCCCCTCTTTTTCTCTCCACTTTCTCTCTGTCTCTTTCGCTCCCTCCACTCCTCCCTCACATTGACCCCTTTTGTTCACAGTTTTTGGGTGGTGGTGGTGGTGGTGGTGGCGGCGGGGCAGGAGGGGTCCGCTCAGCTGTTTCCTCAGTATGTGTGTGTATGTGTGTCTGGATAGTGTGGGAATGTGTGTGAGAAAAAGTTGCAGACAAAGCTCGGTGGAGCCTCAGAGTGTGTGTGTCAGCCAGTGAGGACACACACGGCGTCGGAGCATCCACAGGACATGTAGTTTGGAGTTTTGGGGAGATTTGTTTTAGTTTCTTTGATTTGTGTGATTTTATCGGTTTAGTTTTAGCTTGTTAACTCGGGGGAAAGATCTTCAGGTTGTAATCGCTGGAATATCTACGAGAGAAAGTCTTGGTCTGAGCACAGATCTTGTAGTGCGAGGAGGAGACTATGCAGCCTTCGTCAGGGAGCCACAACCATGACAACTGTGTTCAGACACAACTGTGCGGTGAGTTTCTCGGCCCTGCTAACAGGAAAAAAAAATCTATCTATCTTTGATCAGTTTGCCCTTTTTGGCTGCAATTTTCTTCTGTGTTGATGTGGGTTTTTTTAAATGTATGTGGTTTAGGACAGTAGAGTTGTCCAAAACAATTAGTTGATTATTGATTGACAGAAAATGAGTGAAAAAGTCATTTATCAAGCAAAAGTGCCAAATATTCACTGGCTTCAGCTTCTCAAATGTGACAATTTGCTGCTTTTAGTCTGGTTTGTGTCTCTATAAATTGAATATCTGTGAGGTTTAGACAGCTGGTCAGACAAAAGAAGCAACTTGAAGTCGTATTTTCAGGCTTTGGGAAGTTGTGATAATTAAAAAGAACAATTTTTGGGTGAACCCTTTGACTGGTGTTCATCCTTTTTATTTGACAATAATGCAGTCATAAATGTTAGTAATCATTGGTTTCTCACTCGCTAATAACAGGCCATCAAGTCTGCAGTTGTGAATGTTAAGTAAGTTGTTAATAAATGGATTTTTGAACACATTCTCTGCAGCCCTTTTCCAGAAGTGAACTAAACTAGCTAAAAACACAATGCAAGTCTTGTGCTATAGGAGAATAAACACCAGCTAGAGAGATTGTTTACAACCTGGCAACCTAAACATTACTATTAATGGATTTTAACTGATCTATAACTATTAGTAAGTAGTTGTATGTCAGTGTGTGTTATAGGGTATTATTTTACTGTTTTATTGATCTAATGTGTTCATGCGGTGTGTGACCTGGTTAGTAGTGTTGTGAAGTCAGCCTCCTGTTTTTAAAGTGCTTTAACAGGTTAAACACAGGTTTGAGAATCAGATTTAAATGGTTGAGTGGGAATGAGTTGTGAGGGTCAGCTGACTTGTCTCTGTGTCTCTTCATGTTGTGTGATGGTTAGCTGGTC
The DNA here is from genome assembly GCA_002120245.1 of Maccullochella peelii. Lineage (NCBI taxonomy): Eukaryota > Metazoa > Chordata > Actinopteri > Centrarchiformes > Percichthyidae > Maccullochella > Maccullochella peelii. The sequence continues at coordinate 61,378 of LKNJ01002177.1, read as the reverse complement.
AGAAGCACATAACAAGACTGTGAGAACTGGTGTGAACTGTCTGGAAACCAGTCTGCAGTGTGTGTGTGTGTATGTGTGTGTTGTCTGCAGGCTACTTTATGTTCTTCTGTCTGACTTGGCCCTGACCTCTGCCTGCTCCCTGTGAAAATAAGTGTGAGAAAAACGTGTGTGGTGGATGCAGGGGGGGTTGAGCAGACGGTCTCTAAACAAAGCTAGGCCTGTGTGTGTGTGTGTGTGTGTGTGTGTGTGTGTGTGTGTGTGTCAGACATCCTGACCTCTACATAAGGACTACGTCTCTGTCTGGACTGTGTCTGAAAACCTTTTTTTCCCCACATACAACCTTCATTGTTGTATTGACACTTTACACTTTCTGTGCATTTAGAATCAGACGCTACTTTATTGGTAAACTGTGGGATAATGTGTATATTTTATTAATTAGTGATTTAACTTTTATTTGAGTCGATTAATCAATAGTTTTTAACAGATAATTAATCGCTAACTATTGTGATATTCATGCATTATGCAAAAATGTCAACTATTGTCTGGTTCTCCAGTATAAGGATTCACTGCTGTTCTTGGTTTTATAGCATTTTAAATGTCAATCTTTGGGATTTGGACTGTTTGTCAAGCACAACAAGTAATTCTCTGATATTTTATAGACTAAATGATTCATTGATTATTACATTAATATCAGGACATGGAACCACAGCTTGATTGACCACACAAAAACACATAAAGGAGCCATACTGTTCCATCGAGTGACATATTTTTATATTATGATGAAGATTTGAAATCCATATCATAACTAACACTTGTAGAAAAGTACAAGTAAAAACTGACATTTGAATTCAAACCAAATGTTCTTTTTTTTCTTATATGAGTCATGCATTTTTATAGGAATTTATAGGTTATGCTTTTATTTCTGTGATAATATTGCTTCAAGTTTATTTGTCATGTCAAACATAATAAAATAAAGTGAATACTGCTTCTCAGGGGACCAGGGTGTAAATACCAACATACATAAAAACATCAAAAGTGTATTGGTGCGTCTACACACACACATACAATGTGTAATTTGAATATACATGTGGGATTTCACATGTGACATTTTTTGTAAAACATAAATAAGGTGCCATAGTATATTTTTTAAATGTAATCATTTGTCTTAATTTGTATGCAACTGTTTTCCTTTTTTCTTTCCTTTCCTTTTTTTATCTTATTTTTATCCCTTTGCTTTATATGAAGCATTTGGTTAGCTGTGTTTTTATGTAGCGCTGTAAAGATAAAAGTAAAGTTTATTATTTCAGATTAAGAAAGAAAAGTTATATACAAAAGTGTTTTACTGCCCTTTTTTAAAAGCAGTAAGCGATTGAATAAAGTATTTTGCTTTGTGCTGTACAAGACTTCTTAGCTGTGACTATAATGGGAACTTATGGGAACCTCACTGTATATGGTGGAGCGAGTCTTTGTATTAAAGGGGCCAACGATTTAGTATTGCACTGCCATATAGTTTGAGGACTTGCAAAAGACAGATTTTTTTTTATTGTTAAAATTAATGCAACAGAGGTCAAGAAGATATCCTGAGTTTTAGTCCCTATGAGCCAAGTTTCAAAAACACAGCAGCCTACACTTCCCATAATGCAACAGGATATCATATTTTCATTAGACACTCCCTGCCTGGGAAATGCACATGTTTTGCAAACACCATGCCCCAGCATGTAAAGCAGGCTTCTGTAAAAAAAAAGCCCAAGCAGGGATAACCCTGATTACATCACTATGACATCATCAGGGTTAGTTTCTCAGACTTGACAAAACTCCTCCAGAGGCACAGAAGACGTTGAGTCGGACTGACCATGACGGGTAAACTGATCTTGATCTTCGTTTCTGTGTTGTTGTAGCCCAGCTGGAGTTCGTCCAGATCCTGGTGATTGTGGTGGTGATGATGGTGATGGTGGTGGTCATCACCTGCCTGCTGAACCACTACCGCCTATCAGCACGCTCCCTCCTCTCCAGACACGCCCCCGCACGCAGGAGACACCTGCCATTGGCCAATGTAAGTCAAAGACTACATTTACACCTAGTCTGTCGTGACACTTTGGAAAATTGGGGTTACAGTTTTAATGTATGCAACGAGCCACAGGAAGCAGGATGTTTAAACATGTAGAGCGAACGGGGAGCATTAAATTTAAAGAGCATGAAATGGAAACATTTGAACCACAGCCTGTATGAGTGTGACACTTTAAAGCGCTCGAACATTGTTAGTTAGTTGACTAAATAAATAATAAATAATAATAAAACTAACTTAACATGGTTCAATAAAAACATCAGGTCTAAACTAAAATTCCATATACAATCATACTGTTAGTACACAAATAAAATTAATACAGAAAAAAATATCTACAGAGACAATGAAATTAATGAAAACATTGTGAATTCAAATAAAAATATATGTATTATGAAAATCTAACAAAACTATAACTATGTTGACATTGTTGTTAGGATTATTCACTGTTATTTAACAGACAGTGCAGAATGAGGAGCAGAGCTGTGTTTTAACTAGTTTAGTCACAGTGAGGACAGTTTCTAATGAAAGACAGAATCAGAAGACAAACAGAGTTTGAGGAGTGCTGAGTGATAGCATGTGATCATAGTGATTAAACACGGCTGCAGGCTAATGCTAACACACTGACTCATTTCTTCATTAAGGGCCACAGCGGCTCGCAAAGACTATTTCAAGAGACACACACAAGCTGACTTACATCTGAGGCTTCTACAAACATATGACTTCACTTGTTCTCCCTGAATCACCTGCTACTGAATCACTGATGTGTGCGTCTGTGTGTGTGGCTTCAGTCTACAAGTAAGATATGAGTAAAGGATGAAGCATGCACACACACACACATAGAGCTCCTGATAAGCTCAGGGGAGTCATTGTCCTAGTTAATTTGGATTAGCAGACAGACACACTGACACACATACAGTCAGTCAGGCAGACAGACACGCAGGAAAAGAAACTTTCACAAAAGTTGGAAAAGTTCCTTCCCCACATTTTTGCTTTTAAGCAAATAGCTGCTTTTGTTGATTTGCAACAATGAAAAGACATTGCTCAACACAAAAAATAGATGTGTGAAATTTGAGAAACATGGCATGTATTTTTCCAGTATTCACTGCGACATAAAGACAATACTTTAAGAAAATATGGGGACATTTAAAAAGGTTCTGCAGCAGTAAGTGTTTGTTGTACAGCAGCAGAGCCCTCTAGTGGACAAAAATGGAATCAAACAATACAAAAACACAACAGAGCTGTGTTCCAGGTACATGCTATACACAAAATCAAAACAAGCTAGTTTTTTGTACGTAGTTTTTCACAAGAAGTGTTCTTAAAAATGTCAACAACACGCTAAAGTTGCTTGATTTCAAAATGTGGTTTTGACGGACACAGTTGTCCCACAGTGCACCATACAACAGAAAAAAGTGAAAAATTGTCCGACTGTATTGCTACAGCTTCTTTGACAGTTCAGAAAACAAGATATAAACTAATAAGTCCCTTGAAAAAAAAGTGAAAATATATTTGATTTAAATTGTTAGCATTTTGAAGTCACAGCTTGATGTATGTCTGTTGGCACACGCTTTTTGTCATAATTAAACATAATAAAAACAAAAATATGCAATAAATATATTTTTGAAATACAAACTTCTAAAATAAGTGTCAACAGTACTGTATAGTGTAGATTTAATAGCATATATAGTGCTATATAGTATGCTGTTGGAGTAAATATGATACTTATACTACTCTGTTTCTCTTTGTCAGTTTTATTTAAATCAGCTTTGTTGGCATGAAATACAATACAGTATTTGTTGACAAGAATGGATGACAGCTACAATATGTTAATAGTACTAGAGATACATGTGTTACATGCGGTAAATGGGTTTAAATCAAAGTGAAACTACTCAATAGATCAACTTAAAGAGATGCTCTTTCTCTCTCTCAGGAGGGAGGTCTGTGGTCTGCTGAGGGTACAGGGACAAACAGTGGTCTAAATGAGGTGAGTTCTTCTTTAACCAAGAACATTTAGTCGCGGCAGGTTAATTTAACGAGAAATCACCCAAATTAACCAAGAACTAACCGCTCTGTGTAATTTTGCCTAGTATGTCACAGCAGTAATTTGATGTAATTCCTCGCCACAGCACCAGGTGTATAACCCACGCCCTCCAGACAGAGGGGTCCCTTCGTCCTACCTACAGCGGGAGTCTCAGCAGGCACGGTCCCAGTCCCAGCCTCCTCTCCACTCGCAGCGCTTCCAGCACACATACGCCCCGAGTCGCTTCCAGCCGACATATCCCTACCTGCCCCAGAGCCTCATCGATCTCCCCCCCACCATCTGCCTCTCAGACGGGGAGGAGCCCCCGCCGTACCAGGGCCCCTGTACCCTGCAGCTTCGAGACCCGGAGCAACAGATGGAGCTGAACCGCGAGTCGGTCAGAGCACCACCCAACCGAACAGTGTTTGACTCCCACCCCCTCGATCCGTCCAGCTCCTGTTTGCAGGCCAGGTAACAATTGTCAGCCATTTGTGTTTGAGCATTTGTTGTGTTTGAAATCACCCCCTTGTTCTCATGTTGACTATCCCCGACACAACGAACATGAATGTTGCAATTAAATGTCTCATGCTCCTTATCAACCAAATGGTTCCAGGAACTAAAAGTCACGTTTGCGTTTCCACCATTTCTAAAAAAATAATGATTAGGCTTATTTAACTTGTTTTTTTTTTTTTAAATGATGGTGACACCATTTTCACACATTATTTTTCTGAATGATAAAGGAGCAAGTTGCTATTTCTCTCAATCAGCACCCTCCCTCTCTGTTACTCATGTTCTCACGTTCGCACACACTCTCTGTCTCCTTATAGACTCTTTGGGAAGTCGAGCTTCATATAACCTTGTTCTTAACGTCAATAAACAGAATAGACAAGAAATATCCGTTCCTCATCCTGATATTGATTCACATCGCAAGCAGTACTTTCTTACAGTGTGAACGAAGCTGTACAAAAGTTGTAGCAGCCGCAAATCAATCAGCAACTACAAACTCCACCTTCAATAGTTCCAGGGCCATTAAAAAGTACTACTCCCAGAGCAGGGAATTTTTGGGGGGCTAGGAACAATGGCTGAGGAACTAAATCCTAATTTTTCTGCTTCTACAGTTGGTTTTGTCCTTATTGTTCTGCTCCCATTAGTCTCATTTATGACCCTTGTTGTTTTGCTTCCAGTCTTCAGGCCCCTCCTCCGAGTGTCCATTCAGGCATCAGCGTGTTAGAAGCCCAGGAGACCTTGTCCCGGCAGCAGAAGCAGGGCTCTCGAGTAGAAGGTGCTCCCCCAGCTTACAGCGAGGTGATTGGGCACTACTACCACCCGACATCACTGACCCCCGGCCACAATCATCGGACTGTATCGTCCTCACAAGCACCCCCGTCCTCGTTCATACACGGCCTGCTCCGACCTCCGCCTCAGCAGCAAGGAAGTGTGGACAACAGGAATGCAAGGAACACGAAGGAGAAATTCCAGAAGCCTCAGCAGGTGTGACAGTACTGCTTCTTTATTCCTAGCCTGCAGGAAAAAAACAGGATTATGTCTGCTCGCCACTTGGGAAATGGTCAGTAGCAAATGAGGAACAACCTGGTAAATGGTAAAAATCCACTCTGAATGGTTAAAGGGCTGGTTCACGTTAGTTGTAGTTGTAGCTGACATGTGGTCAGTTTCACAGTTTCCCCACTTCATGGATCGGGCTAGGACTTGGAAGCGGCTTCTCGTTAGATAAGAACACCTGGAAACCACATCACAAAATCTGGTACTTCCTGTTCCACAACTTCTTACTTCCTGTCTGAGGAGCAATTCAGTTGAACCGATGATGATGTCAGAGAAGAAGGGCTGAAGGTGGAAAGGGAAGGGTGGAGACAGAAGCCTCCTTCTTCCCTCCACCTCATCACTCCTCTATTAGACTGATCTAACTAGTCTTCATTCATTATAAATATTTACTTGTTCTGTTTGTTTCTGTAGAACCTTTTGTTTGTTTGTTCGTCTTTTTCGCGCTTACAAAAAAATGTCTATCCAGGCAAATGGCGAAATGTTGCAATCTTCTTGGTTCTTCCAGGTTTGGTTTGGTTTTCTAGTGATAATCCCCCTCGTTGCTTTGACTCCATTTAGTTCTGTTTCACATTCACGACTGCACAATCCAGCGTTGGCAGTGACTCCTGCACCAGGCTTTAGCTGTTTCACTGGGACATGTTAGCACATTAGGATATTTCCAGAAAGAGTTCAGATTTAGTTAGTGTTGTCTTAAACTAGTTTACCAGTTGTAGCACGGTGCTAAAAGTCCTCGAGCTAATCGTTCTGCCTTATATCGACCAACCGATGCAGGAGTTGTCGCTAAATCCTTTTTTAGTCTTTTTTTTAATTTTAATTTTATGTTTTCTAAGGAATATTTTCAGTTCAAGTTCAGTAAGAAAATCTGCAATATGATTGATAAGAAAGAAAACTGAGAAAGAAGGGGTATTTTTCTAAACTTGATAGATTCTTATTAGTAAAGATGTTTTTTTTTCTGTTTTTATATGTTGTCTAGTTTTGGAAAAAGAAACAAACATCAGTAATCTGTTGGGGTGCCAACTTTCACATTGAACATTTTGCTACATACATGTTGGCATGTATATACGTTACAGATTGAGTATATATACACACATGTATGCAAACCGAGAGAGAACTTAAAAAGCACGAATTTAGAGTTATTTATATAATTGCTGAAAAGAATTGCACTATTTTTTAGGATGCACAGATGGAACGTTTGAGAGAGACTTTTTATTGTGAAGGAGCTCTGTCTATTGAGGTGTAAACGGATCGAGAGAGACCTGAAACCACAGGGACTTACCAGAGGGTAGGTCCAGCTCAGTGCACAGCAGCCAGTATCAAGATAACATATCATGGGGAGATTCTGACTTTGGTTCGGTTTCGGACTCGGATCAACCATTACTGTACCATTGATTAAAAAAAATAAAAAATAAATCCCTTGTTTATGCAAATGCCTGAGTCCCATGAGCCAACCACAAGTCAGCATTCAACCTGTGGGCCCAATCAGAAACTCCATTGGCCGAATCGTTAGCCAATCTCAAAGCTGGCTGTCGCTACCTCGACCAAACAAGCCAAGCACATACGAGTTTGCTCATGTTAAACGATCAAATGTCAGAACTAATCAAGACAATGTGTAATGTAACAGTAGAACAGAGTAAAGTAGAATATGATGTATTAGAGTTAGTTTTTAATCCTGCTGTCTGTTATTTTCTTTGAATGTCAGAATTTTTGTTCATTGGGTGAAAAGAGAGAAAAACAATGCAGATCCAGTGACACCTAACGTCCCCTTTGTAGCGCACGACTCAGGCAGGAAGCCGGGTCGCCCTACAGGCCCTGAATGAGGGATGATACACTGACTGTGCACTGCTGTGGCCTCACACATCGACACGCACATATTAGACCAACGTTTTTGGTCACACGCCTCTAGTTTCTTTTAAAGTTGCATCTCTCCTGCCTTCTCAGCACACACACACACACACACACACACACACAATCCCCCCTGGTAGGTCTCTCTCTCTTGCAGGCATCTCTGAGCACTTTACTGCACCAGGAAAGAGACAACAATCTTTTGTCAGCCAGCGCTGGCCTCGGCTCACCGGCACGCAATAAAACTTCAAATCTTCAAGTCCCCAACCTTTAGAGCTACACTTTAAAAAGATGCAAAGAGTTGTGCTCCAAAATTTTAAACATCCTTCAAGTGGAAAACTAATCATAACCCCACTACCTGGAATCATTGATTTATCCTTCAGAAGTCTGTACGATCTGTAATAGTCATGACTAGGGCTGGGTATCGTTCGAAGTTTTTCAATACTATTACCAGTAAGACCCCTGAGTTTCAGTACCAGTACCAACATTTTTGATACCTTACTTTCAGAAATATAGATGTGTTTTTCTTCAAAACCCTTCTTTTCATTTCTCAAATGTTAAATGTTCTTTATCAAGCAGCAGTACAAGAACTTAAATTTAAATCAGGAACTGTCAAAGAATAAGTAAATAAGATCAACGTTTGACAGCTTTTCTCGGTGCTGTGGACATGTTTCGGTTGGCACCAAAAAAGTATCGAGGTTCGATACCCAGCCGGAGTAATGACTGACTCTGAAAGATCAAGTGACGTTGTGTCCTTTTAAAAGTAAAGAAAAGTGAAAAAGTAAAGTTCTGGGTTTTGTTTTTTTTATCTTCTTCTCATGGTGGATATTTCAGTTTTTGGAACAGAGCTCTTTGTGTGTTGAACGCAGCATGAGATGGGTTGTCGCAAACTAGACACAGTGAAGTGTTGAAAAGTGACACGAGTGTTAATAGCAACTCGTCTTTTGTCGTCTCTTTAAGAGTGTAGAAACAAAGGTAAAAACTTTAGTTCATTAAAGTAGAAGATTAGAATACGCAGACGTTTTGAGTTTTTTAAGTTGCTGCTTGTGTGAAAAGTGCGACCTCCACTCTTTGAACCCGGTGGTCTGAAGTGGGCCAGTTGTCATGGAGTTTGATGTGAGGGTACCCCAGGTTGGCCCAAATGAAGCCAGCTCCCTTTAGTGTCCAGCCTTTATGCAATAGCGCCCTCCACAGGGACCGAACCAAACCGCAGCCAAAACTCCCAAAGCTGAGTCAGCTTAACGTTGAAAGGCCAAAAAAAGACATTTTATAATCTGATATGGTGAATCCTTAAATCCTTCGTCTTTTCTTTCCTTCTCAAACGAATCACAGGCGTGTAAGGCTGAATGTACGCCGCACCAGTTTGTGCCTCCCTCTATGTATTAGCGTTACAGAGTCACAGAGCATCCGTAAGCATCCGTGAATCCCTGGTGATCTTTGAAAAGACCAGAAGGTCCTTTAACAACGCCAGTACTTTAAAGTTATTTCCAGAATCCTTAAAGAGTCATCTAACCATTTGGATAAAAATATTTAGACAGCTGTACAAAAAAAATGATTTTTAAGTTGTTTCCCAACTCTTGTTTCCTAATCCAAACAAAGATGGTAACCAGAAATGACAATTAAAAATATGTTTTATGGTGCAGCAGACGGAATACTTTTTATCTAGATCTAATTAGTTCTAGACTGAGGAGTCTTTGAGGATTCTGGAAATACAGTATCTTATAAAACAATTGACGTATTTCATTTATCAGAAAAACAGATGCTTAGCTCGGTGACTCGACAGACCGTAAATGTTCTAAACAGCAATGAACTCTCCTAAAATTGGGTTTTTGTCCCTGTTAAAAGAGACGAGGGGAATATTGCTCCTATCACATTTTTAGTAATTTAGAAAAACAGCGGAAGTTTTCTGTTGTATGAATCCTTCCTTAAACATCTGTGATGCAAAAAAAGACAAATAATCAAAAAAAAAGTCATTTCTTTGCGATTCACCTTCCCTGTCTTGTTTACTGTCTCTCTCTCTCCTTTGTTCCTGTGCTGCACTGCCATTTTTTCATTTAATGACGAGTACTTGAAGTAAAAAAACAACAACAAAATCATCATATAAAGAAATTAATCTCTTGACCCAAAGCAGCTGAAGGAGTGATGAGTGGATTAGTCAAAGTTTGAATCACCTTTGACCTCGGAATAAGATTATGAGCCCGGTCCCAATTCAAGTTTAGATAACTTATTGACCTTCCCTTTCTTCCACTAGTATTATTCTTGTGTCTGGACTGGGCTGTTTCCTTTTTAAAATGGTTTGGTTTCCTGCACTGGAGGGTTTGCAGCGGGTATGAGAAGGCTGGACAGACTCTGATCGAGGCATCAGAGTAGAAACAAATGGTAGTGATATTAATTTAAAGTCATTTACCTACAGTTCATGAGCCATAAAACAGTGTAGGATCAATCTCTCGTTTCAGGGAAACCTGCGCTGGCTGACGATACTAAAGAAAAAAGACAGGAGGAGAGGAGGGAAAACTCCTTCAGAGGCTCAAATCACACATTTGCTTATGATTTTACGTGCGCTGCTGATACACCGCACTACCTACACATACACACTGGTATGTTTACATGCAGAGAGGTGTTGACAGTTGTAGTTGTTCACCAGTGTTCACTGAGCTTCTGCTTTTCTTTAACCATTTACATCTATTCTTTTATGCAGTGGCAAAGCACAATAACCGCTCTGCTGCAGAAAGCTGTGAGAGCAGATTTGAACCAATGGGAACCAACAACCTAATAATTAGTGTTTTCTTTCAAAAATCAAATCCTGGGAACTGCAGCACATGCCCATATGTTGGAATACATTGAAAGAGTTATTGGTCGCTGAAATCATTCCTTCTCATAAAAAGATTCTTGAAAGTTCAGCTGAAGCTAATATGGACAAATCAAAGTGGTTATCTTCCAAAGTTACAATCTTCCAAAGTTGCAAAATTCCCTCTTTGTGTTTCCTCGCTGAGCCACAGCGCATTTGTTGCTGGGCCAAAACACCTACGATAAACCTACACACGACTACCAGAACGATGTTTTCCATCTTTTCCATTCAGATTGTGCTTCAAAGGTATTTTTCTTCACAGTCAGGATGGACAGCAGCAACCAATAACTCTTTTAATAAACATATCTGCACGTGAGACCTGTATTAAAACAGAAATTGGAAAAATCGAAGCACATCCTTTAAAGTTCATATGAAACCAATCAGGTCTCTGTCTCCTAAAATGTGTTACAGCAGAGTGTTTTTGTAAAGTCAGCGGGCAATGTCTTTTCCCAGAGCAGAGTGTGTGTGTGTATGCGTTTGTGTGTGTGAGTACTGTTTATGTACACTGATTTGCCCTGGGAAAGACCTCCAGCTGTCTAGACAAAAACTAAACACACACAGAGCAGACTAAACAAACTAAGAACCAGACCTTACGCACACACAGGTGCACTTTCATTCATATATACATGCATTTCTTTCTTATTGTGGACCACACAAGATAGCAAAAACATTTATCTCACACACACACCTGGATCGCCTCGAGAGTTGCCTCCCCCCTCCTCCTTCTTCCTGTCTGTACGAGCTCTTCCTGTTCCCTAGAGATGCCTGCTGTCCAATAACAGAGCTCCTCTCAGACCGGCCCCCCTGCTGCCATTGGCTGTCTGTCTCTCGGTCTCCTTGGAAACGTTTGTGGTTTATTGTCGTTGCTATGTCGTACAAGTGTGCCTGCCTATGCTGAGACGGGCAAAATGTGAGTGGCTAGTTTGGGCTGTCAATCATCCCAGGCCACGCCTCCTTACTGTCTCGGATGATGATGATGATGATGAGATTGAGGATGATGAAGATAGATGTTTTTGATAGTGATGCCGCAGAGAGCGTTGCAATACACCTACTATTTGCCTTTTTGATAATATTAGTCATATTTTAACGTAGTGTGCTAAATGTAAGGTTTTTTTATTGTTGTTATTATTGTTGTTGTTTATTCATTTGAGAACACAAAAAAAAAGGTCATTTTACTTAACACAAAAAACTTTTTTTTTTTTTTTTTTTTCCATTTGTCAAACCAACTTTGAGAGTGTAAAACTACCTAACACACAAAAGCTGCAGATCACTGGGAGGACGTGTAAATACAAGAAAATGTACTTATGCTTTTAAGTGCCCTTTCAAGTTTAAAGCGCAAACGGTGCAATTTATCCGGGGGTGATTTTACGTACTTCACCTGAGAACAGCTTATGTTTAAGCTAGCTAAATTTGTGCAAACCACCTATATACACTCACTTGTGCACTTCATTCTGTCCTGAGGTCGTCTGAGGTACAAGCATTTTTAAGCACATTTTGCTCACGCACTTACAAGTTCAAGTAAACTTCTTTGTGCATGTAAACATCAAGTCCTGGTAACCCAGTTCGTCCAGTTCATCCGTAATCATCACCTCTCCTCGCCCGGCCCAGCGTCTACATGTGTGCCTTCTGGTGTCCGGGCTCAACGGAGACTTCTGTCCGTCTGTAAAACACGTTATAGTGCAATGAACCGCTCAAATACTCTACACTTAGACATCAGACAGCACCACAATATCTATAAAATACTTCTCAGTACATGGCCATGACGTATGGAAGCCCATTCACGGCAGGAAAAGGAAAAAAAAAAAAAAAAGATTAACATGACGTGGAATGACAAAAACAAAAAGACTCACAGAGACTGAAAGTATATTCTTGAATGAATGAAATTTAAATCGCAACTTTTAAGTCAACAATGATCAGAAGTCCTTAATGCGCTCAGAAATGTAAACGTGAACATCTACAATTCTATTACACCTGGACAAACGCCACCTGAGGAAGATTGTGTGACACAATCGAAAGGTCTAACAGCTACTGAGTGGCCCCTGTGGTGAGATTCAACATACTAATTCGAGAGGTTGACTTTCTCTCATCATTTTAAGTTTTTTTTTTTTTCTTTTCCTGGCAAACATGGGCTTCCATAATGATGAAAAAAAGATGCTGAATGAGCATGAACTTTAGCTTACTACTTACTTATGCTGCGTTCCAGAGATGTCGGAAAGTCAGGCGCTTTAACATCTAGAATTAACACCACTGAAGCTACATTGTTAGCATAGCATGACCTTAAATGCATCAAATTAGCAGAGCGCTAACAGACGAAAAGCTCAGTTGCATCTGAAGTTCAGTTGCTAACTGACGGTCATGTTTCTGCTACCTTTTCAACTTGAGGTTACGGTGCCAAGGAACTACGACCTACCAGCTGGGACTTTTGTTTTACTTCCGACATTTAATGGAACGCAACATGAGAAATGGCATTACAAGATAGCGGAGCCAACGTGGCTGCCATGTTTGTCAGTTTGGTCTACTCAAAGTTTCGGGCCTTCAGTACTCATACTATAGCCCATTTTTCTATCCACAGCATCATTAAAGACATTTCCAAAGAAGGAATGATGCTAAACGAGACTCGTGTCGCTGAAAAAAAAAAAGACAAGAGTTACACCTGACTTGAACTTTTCCTTTTTTTTTTTTATATCATCTTTGGGCAAACACTTTTCTTTACATATGCCTTTTTCCAGTTCTTGTAACGCTGTCGTTCACCTGTAGACAAGTATTTTTGGTACACAATAACACATAAGAACTTGAAGAAGAAGAATAACTCGTTAAGAACTTATACCATTAACACTTGTAGCAGACTGGAGAAAGGCAAAGTGTAAAAGGAACAGTTTTCCCCTTTTGTGTTTTTGCTCATTCTGCATCGTTGTGTTCTTTCCTGCTCGCTCTGCTCTTTGAATCAGCGCTGCACGGCGCCTTTCCTCTGACAATGTTGAAGAAAATATAAGTAAACACTCTCTTTTGGTTGCAGTATGTATGTGTGCATATTCAAACAAGCCTCGATATCTTACAGGACACGGCAGCGCTCTGACGCTTGCCCGCCGCGGTGACTATTGTAGAAGTCTTCCACCTGTTGTTGAGTTTCATCCTGCAAAGCATGTTAAATGTGGGACTTGTACAATAGATCCGTTTGTTCTGGTCAGGATTCCTACATGCAGCTGGTCCTGACGTTGGAGAAACGCTTTGGAGTGATCTGTGTGAATCTTTAAATACAGTCAAGACCAGATGTCAGATAACGTGTAGGAACCCTGATCTGTTTATGTAGAAAAAACGTTGGGTTCCCCTGAATTCACATTTAGCGCCAGGCTCATAATTCTTCCATTGAAGTGCAGTGGAAGGAAGACGAACGCAGCGCTGAAGTGTTCAGGGTTTAAATCCAGTCTGTTATCTGTCACAGCATGGCTCACATACTTATATAGAGGCCTACTTATTCTCAATGATAATTGCTTATTTGTGTATTAAAACAGTTTAATTTATATTGGATGGTCTACGTGTTGCAAGGTTTGTTATGTTGTTATTTTCCTCTCTGTTTGTTCCAAACAGAAGACAATGGTTTATCGTTGTTGTCACAGAACATGGTATGAATCGGACACATTTCAGTTAGCCTTCGATTTAAAAAATGAATAAAAAAGTTTTATAAATATGTCAGCGACTCCTCTGGTTATTTGTTTGTTTGTTTGTTCTCAGTGTTTCATTTTGGCACACTGAACCGAAAGGGTGATGTGACTTCATTTTTCGTTTTATCCAAAATGATAAACTTTCTCAGTTGCAGTTTTAATTTATGAACTTGCACGATGAGTTGAGAGGAACTCAAAACCTCTCAAACGACTAGATGCAATTAGAAGTCACATTTATACATCAGATAGGAAATAGTTCATTTTCTTCAGTTGAACTCAAAACGAAACAGAGATCCTCGTCATTCTGCCATCTGCTAGTTCCCTTTTAGATCATATCAAGCCTGTTGCGAGGAATCTTGGCGTCTGGTTTGATAGCAACAGACTGTACAGAACTTTTAATGTGAAACGTGATCACATCATGACGATTTGATTTTAAGATTTTACTGATTACTTTTAAGGCACTTCATGGCCTCTCTCCCTGCTATATCTCTGACCTGTTAGTACCGTATGCGCCAGTACGTACTTTGAGATCCTCGGGCAGAGGTCTTTTGTCTGTTCCAGAGGCCCGGCTGAAAACTAAGGGGGACAGAGCTTTTGCGGTCAGGGCCCAGAGGCTCTGGAACGATCTGCCCGAGGAAATCAGGTCGGCTGAGTCAGTCATCTCCTTTAAATCCCTTCTTAAAACATACATTTAACAGAGGGCTTTCCCTGAATTTACATGAGTTTAAAATTTTCTTTGAACTGTCTTTTCACTTTGTTCTCTGGGTAATTGTGACTGCTTTTGTCTATTTATCTATTATCTATTTTCTGATCAATCTGTCACAATGTGGACTCTTTGTTGGTTCCTGTTTTATTTTGAAGTTTGGTCTGTCTTGGTTCCTGTGTGTTCCTGCCCTAGTGTCTCCCCTCTGATTGTCTGTTGATTTGCTTCACCTGTGGTTTGTTGCGCACCTGCCTCTGTTTCCCTCGTTTGCTCTCCTCCTATTTATACTGGTCCTTTCTGTTTGTTCCCTGTCGCCTTGCGACTAATTAAGGAAATGGATTCTTTCGCAGATTTGTTCATAATGAAATAATCATTAGTTCCAAAATAGTTCAAATTGAGCTCCACCTCAACCAACTGCAACAGTAAAATCCTACTTTTGCATGAATGTGTGAGTAATAATAATATAATTATATAATATATATAACTGTAACAGTCACAGGGGATATTTTTCTGCATTGAGTACTTATACTTGGAATACTTTAGGTACATTTTTGTATTTATGCTTGCATATTTTTACTTGAATAACATTTTCAATGCCGGACTTTTACTTATAATGGAGTATATTTACAGTGTGGTATTAGTAGTAGGATCTGGATACTTCCTCCACCACTGTACTTGTGATCTGTGAAATACCAGCCAGCATCCAGCAGGTGGCGCATTTCACTTCTATTTGTGTTTAAGTCAGTCAGCTCACCTGGGCTGCAGGGAGGCTGAATTTTAGGGTACTTATACAGAGTGAAATATTGTACTTTTTACTCATTATTTGACAACTGTAATTAGTGGTTACTTTGCAAATCAAGATTTTAAAAAACATAAACAATCAATTCATAAAATTTGCTGATATTTTTTTTTTTTTAATATAGATTATTTTCTCCCTAATGTCATGATCTGTAATCTTGGTTTTAGTTTCCTGTTTTATTTTGTAGTCTTGTCTCTTGTTTCCTGTGTGTTCCTGCCCTTGTGTCATTATCCTTGATTGTCTTCACCTGTTCCCCATTGCTCACCTGCCCCTGGTTACCTCGTTAGTCTTGTCATTATTTATACTGGTCCCTGTCCTTTGTTCTGTGTGGGTTCATTGTCTGGCGTAGTTTGTACTGTACTGTGTTAGATGTGTTCAGTGTTTCCATGCTCCTGCATTTGGACATAATTCTCACGCTTCTGTGTTTTCCTGAGTTTGGACTTACCTGTTGTCTGCTTGCTTGCCTACCTTCCTGTATCGACAAGTAAGCATTCAAATAAATCTTCAAGAACTGTTTTGAGCCTCCTCCGCTGTCTGCGTTTGGGTCCACCTCCTGTTGCTCCTGGTCATGCCACATGACCCCTAAAGCAGGTGTCTGTTGTTTAATCACCTGCGCAAATGTTAATGTTCCAAAGGATGATGATAAATGTGCTTTGTATTTTCAATTTTGAGAGTATCATTTTACTTATTTAGATTATTTTGGTTAGACACACCACAAACGGGACATGTGTGCTTAAAGGGGCAGGTCACCTATGACAGTGAATTGATTTCTTTGTGGCTTGGTGATGCTGGATCACAGCTGTAATTGTATGTCTGCAGTTGTGACGTGACATCGGTTCCACACAGTGTGCTTGGTTGATGCCTTTATTCGCTGTGCGAAAGCTCCAAAAAATCAATCTTATTCTGAAAGTCGCTTTTTCGTTGCGTAATATTTGCTTTCTATGTGAAAATATTCCTGACAAAAACAGTTTAAAAAAAATTATGTGTAAATTAATAAAGGCTTTTAAACTCGGCTCAGCTCTCAGCAGGTGAGCTACAGGTCGGTGTGTGTCAGCTAGCTGCTGCCTGACTGCTGGCTGAGTCACAGCCAGACAGATCTGAGCCACTTATTGATCAGATTCCAATGACTCAACAAGTTGAAACTGCATTACACACTTTTCTCTTCTTGCCAAGTTTCTACATCAGCTCTCACCTCAGAGTAAGGTCCAATGCAGGGTTCATAAACCATTCACTCTATGTAACTGTCTCGCTGTCTTGCCACACAGTTGGCAGTCTTCCCGCTGGACGAACACTTCAGGTTCTTCTATGGCTCACTTGGCAAAGGAAATGAAAAGGTTGCAAGAGTTACGGTGTGTCGTAAAATGGAAATGGGATGATGAATTAACTGATGAAAACATGTGGGCTGATTACTGAAACGGCTTCCAAAGATCATTCAAGGGATTTAATAAACCATTCATTCCTTCCTTCCTTAATTTCGTTCTTTTGCTGTCTGCCCATTTTCCAATAGTTGGATTATACTATTATACTAGTGGTTTTAAATATTTTTGCTCACTACAATTAATGTATACTTTAATTATATTACCATTTTCCAAAATAAGTCCTTTTACTACTTTATGAAAATCAGTTATTTTCTTTTTTTTTTTTTTTTTTTAGACTTTGAGATCAGAAATCAGTGTTTCACATTATTTTTTTTGGAAAAGACGCATTTCTGTCAGGTGCCACAAAACTCCCTTTGGTGGTGCGGTCAAGGACACATTGCATGTACAACTTGTGTTTTAGTAAAACAAATTCCAGATGAGAAACATGGAGGTTGCACAAAAGAATAATGTCTATTTGGTTGTTTCTTGTTGTTCATCAGCCTGAAACTCTGAAAGTGTTCTTTGTGCCATTGAACAGACCAACAGGCTAGCGGCTTGGCTCTAGGTATGACGATGTCAGTTTACCACTTTGGTCCAGACTGAAATATCTCAACAACTTTTTAATGGATTGCCATGATCTTTTGTTCAGATGTTCATGTTCTCCAGAGGTTGACTGACTTCGGTGATCCTGACTTTTTTCTCTACTCTCACCATGAGGTTGACATTTGTGGTTTTTTGGGGAAATATCTCAACAGTTGTTGGATGGATTGCCATGGCATTTGGTGCACACATTCATGTTCCCCTCAGGATGAATTCAGATAACTTTGGTGACAGTTAACTTTTTTTTATCTAGCGCCATCATCAGGTAAAAATTTCATTTACTTTGGTTTATGACAAAATTCCTGCAAAACTCATTCCCATCAGCTTCAGCTGTATTTTGTGTTTGTTGCTAATTGCCACATATTAGCATCCTAACATGCTAAGCTATGATGGCGGACATGGGAACATGTTAGCACGTCAACATTAGCATTTAGCTAAGTACGGCCTCACAAAGACTGTAGCCTCTTAGTCTTGTTAACTGCAGTATCACACAAAGAGAAACGTAACTTTGACCAAAAAAAAGGTGAAATATCTGCAAGTTGATAGATGAAAACTAATGGCTGCCTAGAAGGAAGGACATCAACCCAAAATTTATGCTTTGAGTTTTGGATTGATTTGGATTGGAAAACAAAGAGGAGGGAAGGAAGGAGATGGGAACACATGATAGGCACTTTTTATCATTTTACATTGTTTTTTGGGTCCATGGTTGCGGGCACTATATAGTTAATAAATTTCACACTTAGGATTCGAGCATTCAAATAAAAATGGCAGAGGATAAATATAGTGCTCCACATATTAAATGGGGAGTGATTTCAGCCACGTATGATGTTTCAGTGATGTGTCTTCAGGCAGCAGCAGGATATTTCACTACAAGACCTGGAATTCCCTGTCGGCTGCGACCAATCACTGCCCAGCCCCGGTCAGCGTCACCGCTGACGTCCAACAGTGGGTGAGTGTCCAGCCAGACCCTCCATGATGTCACCTCTTGCAGCTGTGTGTACACACACACACACACACACACACACACACACACACACACACACACACACACACACACACAGAGCTGAGCCCTCAACTTTAATGTTACTGCCTGTTCATGCTCTGACACATTTTTGATGTTTTCTGGGGGGCAAAAAAATCTGCATGTATTGAAAGGTTTTAAATAAAGTAATTTTTAAAATCTACAAATGAATATTTACAGCATTAAAATGTAAGACTGGTGTTACTGTTTCATATTGCAGACAAATTCCATGAAAAAGACCAAAACCAACAAAGTGTTTCAGTCTTTCAGTACTTTCCGACTTCCACAGCCCCCAGCCCGTTGGTTCCTACTGAAGATGTAAATATATAGTTTAATTTTTTTTAAAAGCTCAGTTGTTTCTTAAGACAGTTGAGTAGTGCAGTTTATAGTAAACTTTATCAGAGGAAAAAGTGCATTTGTTGGGGACTATTTTCAGCGGTGGATTAATCCACATTTGCTGCTCTATTGAGTCATAATAAACTACAGTGTGTGTGTTCATGGTAATGAAGGAACATGTCACCCAGTGCAACAGTGTGGCTCATTGGTTTGTTTTTAGGTTTTTGGACAACAATGGCGCTCTGTGGCTCAGAGAAAGAAGATATATCAGGCTCTGATACACACACACACACACACACACACACACACACACACACACACACACACACACACACACAGCATTTGTCTGAAGAATCAATTACTTGTTGGTTTTGGTCTTTTTATGGAATTTGCTGACAATAAGAGAAATATAGAAAACTTTCTTTTCCTTAAAGAGTAACTTTTCCAAAGTCTATTTTCCGAACGTGTTTTGACTTTAAGCTTATTTTGCTCGTCTATAAAGCTGCTCCACCTTTGCTCTGTTGATACAGATGGGGTTGTGTCTGCAGCCTTCAGCTTTCATCTCACCTTTACTGCAAAATGAGTCATTGAAAATACTTTATGAAGTCCATAATCACCTCCATGGTCTTCTTGGTTGATGAGGGCCAGGTTATCATCAGGTGCTGGACCTCCTCCCTGTAGACCATCTCATTGTTGTTGTTGCTGTAGAGGCCTTGTATGGCCCAGTGTTCAGAATCAGGTGTCATCTAACCTCACAGACTGTGAGGGAGATTTATTTAAGAACACACACTTTATCATCACATTACAAGCTAGAGTGTTGAGGAACAAGCTGGATGTATTACAGTGGTCGAAGATGGCACCCCACTTATTCCAGATAAAGTTGCTCATCTGTTAAACGTTTTTCAGTATTTGAGCATTGGTGACTTCCTGCACACCTGATTGGCATGAAGATCATTTTTTTATATGGATCTTCGAAACAGTTTTAATTTTTATTGGACCCGTTGGCTCAAATTGGAATAACACAAAGAGTCATTTTGTGGTGTTTGTGATTCTAGGAAAAATTAATTGTACATCAATTCATGTAATAGCTGACATGTTAAAAGTTGTCTAGCCTACTCATGCACCCTGCAGGCATGGAGCAATATTATCATTCATTTAGAGTTGTGTTTGTGTTCACCTGATGAAAGATGCTAATATTCACTCTCCTTTAAAGGGAAACGGGTATTTTTACAAATTTTGGGGTTAAAATGACTAATACTTATCAAAGCTTTTGGAACTGGTCCAGTAGATCGCCTCCGCTGGCATCCGCAAACAGACTGCAATGGCTGCAACGTAATCCTTGCGGGAAAAGTACATCCACTAAAAGTGCTCGGTTTTGCCACTGACTGTTATTAAGTGTCTGACTACATTATGGAAAGGATCCCTACAGAGACAGACCGTTTTGTTTAAGAGTAAGATCTGCTGGTCTTCCTGCAACAACTCAACCTCTCGCGAAATTTCAGAGCAAGACTTTTTGTTTCTGGTTAAACAAAAAGGAGACTGTCCTATTGTGGTTTTTATCATGTTTGTCTGCTGCAATGACCTGATTTCCCCACAGATATTATCAAAGTTTCATTGTATGTAATACATGAAACATTTTTATTACACTTCACTTGGTGTTCATAAATATGCCTTACATGTTCACAAAATCGTGAAAATCAAAAGGAGGCTAATGGATAAGGTACAATACCGAAATGTCTTTATGGATGAACAAATAACCTGCACAGTTTAAAAAGTTGGATAAGAAATGTGCACGAAAACAGGGCAGTTTGGGACACGCAGTGGAAGTATGGCTCTGCATGCTTGCGAGGTAATTATTTCCTAAGGCTGCTAAAAAAACAAGAACATTCAGATGCTCCGTGGCAGAACACAGAGTAAATCTTTGTCCCAAAGCAGAAGAAGTTTCTAACAACACAATCAAACAACCCTGTCAAGAGCAAGTGATTTATGAGGGTTTTTCTTGGTACTGTAGAAGCCACATATTGAAAGATTAACGGAGTTGCAGCGTACATAGAGACACTTTGTCAATCAATAGCACACTATACATACTGTCTATGTAGGTGTATGTAGAGAGGAGTTTGAATTCTAAGGACTTCACTTCCCATGATTCCTGCATCGTCACTGGGATTTCTATAGGAGACAGTTTATCTCAGTACAGAGTCACATTAAAATATGTGTTCTGTTAGTAGGCAAATGTATTATAAAAAATACAAGTATACGTAGAACATGATCATGAATATTACATACAGCGCTGTTTTTCTAGTCATTTTTTATGTTTCAAATCCTTGGAGAACATTTCAACCTTTCCCAGAAAGTCAAGTTTTATTTTTCTTGATTCTTGCACAGTGATCTTCCTTATTATTTCTTGTTTTAAGATATAGATTCTCATTTCTAGAAACGGGTGGAAATATTCTTACTGCAAAGGCAGATTATTGTATTGTCTTAAGAAAATAAGACTTCAGGGGCTCAGTTTCAGGAAAAAAAATAACTTGGATTAATTGAAGTGTATGAGCCTTTGTGTTCTCGTGGAACACAACTGAAATTTAATTAAGCTGCAGCTATAAGTGCATTTGTCTGTATGCTGAATGAAATGTGCAGTGTTTCTTTCCACAATCTGATATAAAAATATATTGGTGACTAAAAATGGGTAGGCAAAGACTTCACAGTGACTTCTTCATTAATGCCATCTTCATACATGGATATGTGTTAAAGGTGCATGCACAACGAATTCCTGCACAATCTGTCGTACTGATAATGAATCTGTCCGGTCAAACTGAGATCAGCCCCCCTGGTGCAACAGTTCGCTGTGTTGTTTGTGTCTGTGGCCTTCTTAGAAGCACTTCACTGGAAAACATTACAACAGCACCATGGTATAAGTATATGAACACACAGGATTCAGACCACAGATAGTGTCAAAAACAAGTTAGTGATGATTAACTTAAGTCACCGCCATTATCTTCACGTCTTGCATAAGAGCTGCAGTGAACCATGGGACAAGAACTCCTCATGCAGTCACAGTCAAGCTAACGGCAGGCCGCTGAGGTGTTGTGGTAAATTTAATGTAATTTGTTTTTGACATATGTGGTGGTTTTGTGTGTGTGTGAACTTACATTATAAGTGTTAAAAACAAGCTTAACTTATATTATTAGTTACTTTAAATGGCAAAAGACAAGGGTTTGGATATCCTGCATACAGTCTATTGTATAACTCATGTCTTTTGTCTGAACCAGTGCTACAATTCACCAAACCAGTACATCCGTGGTGTCAACCCAGTGGAGCAGTGATGTAAACACTTCCTATATATACATTTTCAATAAATGTATAAAATACTCTCTTCTTCCCTTGGAATTACAGTCTAATTGGCAATATGGATTTGTTCTATTCAAGCATTTAGAAGGTATTAAAGGCCAAGGTAAACTCGCACATGTGATTTTAATTATGTTGGCTGATTACACCTCCTATCAGGACTGTGTGAGCGTGGAAAGATTGTGCACTCAAAATACACCTTTTATTATTCTTATTAGTACATGGTGTCTAAATCTTAACTCCACTTAAGGTCCACTTAGTAAATTAACTTTAACTTTACATTTAACTTTTACTATATGACATTTACTAAACTTTAAGTGAATTAACTTTTGAAATGAAGGAAATTTGAGTTAAATTTAAAAAATGATAGATAAATAGATGTTCACCACAGACACACTGGATATCTCACAGATCATCCACAGCTGAATTCAGCGTTGCTAGGCAACACGTTGCAGCTGTTCCAAAATGGTGGTCAACAGTGAGTAAAGCGACATTAAACTTAGTAGCAGTAATCTGATGTAACATATGGTTCAATATTTTGTCTTCTCGTCAAATGTACTTTTTATTTGTCCTGGTGCTCACGCTAATATTTAGCTTGCTTGCTAGCTAGCGAACATTTCAATGCTAACACTAACATCAACAAACCACATTTTACTGCATTGATAGGTTTTATTTTAACTGTTTTTGTAGCATTGGGGAAAGCGGGACAACCCAAAAACACAACCTTGACATGTTACCATATATAAAGTTGGCAAACGTGTTGCTTATTCACATATCCAGCAGTAGAATTAACATTCATTTGGAGTCGTGTTTCCGGCTCCCTGACAAATCAAAGTCAGATTTTTGGTGTCCTTTTAGCTCTGATTTGGTCTCCACCAGCTCCTGTGAAAAATATCTGGCTCTTTAGCTGTTTTGGTGCATAACATTTTCATTAATGAGAAACTGCACCACAGTTGTCATGAAAATAGGACGACACTCACAGCTGCTTTAAGCTGAAATGGCTCAATTCTCCCCAACCAGAACTAAAGGAAGAATGAAAGATGAAGCGTAAAGAGGACTTTGCAAATCTATTCTTTTCTATTTTTTTTATACTGTACCACTAGCAAAGCAAACAACTGGGCCTGATTCTGCTTCAGACTCCCATCATGTTGAATCACAAATATAAGTTTTATCCCTTATGAAGCTGGCTGCTTTCTTTACCTGACATTTCTCTTGCCTACGTGGTCGTTAAAGAAACAAAAATACTTCTTAAGTTTGTCTCAACATTAAGGCGCTCAGTCATCCTCTTCTTCATAGACATAGACATAGAACTGTTTGTCCTCTAGTCCTTATACTGGGAGTGTATTAGACAGGAGAGGTTTGTTTCTGATGATCATGAGTACATTTAATTACTATTTGTTTACCATGATTTTTACAGCAGGTGATAGCTGAACAGGATGTTTTATTATTTTCACTGCATCTAGTCTATATGGCAGTTTTAAATTTCAGTTTTGTCTATGATGTGCTGCCCTATAATGTCAGAAATATGAATGACAAGCTTCTTCAATAAAATAACAGCAGAATCACTAATAAGTTTAAATATCTTTTTTATTGTTGTCTCCCCTCTTTGGGGGCTCAAGATTTCAACAAAACAGAACCAAGTGATACTAACAGTGTATAAAAATAAATTAAGGCAAATAATAACAACGACAGGAACAGAAAACATACATTTCTCTTGTGTTCGAAGCTCAAACGACACTGGAGATGAGCTAACCTGGACTCATTTACTGTTTCTGTGCCGACAAATCCATATGGTGATGATGATATGATGTGAGCTCATAATAAGTTATTATTAAATAGCAGAATTCAGACGTACAATAGAACAATACATTGGAACAACAGTTGAAAACATAGTGCTGCTGCGACAGCATGTGGATGGATGGAAAGTACACATTACCTATTCAAACCAGCGGTCTTGACTGGTGCCATCTGGCTGTCATATTTACGATGAGCAAATGTTTGTTAACTCTACAATTCTTTATATGAACTCTACAAGTTCATATAATTCATGTCAACACCCCCAGCCAAATTTGAACAGAAGCAATTTTCAGAACAATAATCTGAATAAAGAGGTGGATTTCTAACAAAAACAAGTAGAATCAAAGCCGTATAGTGGTACAAAAAATGATCAGAGGAGAATTGATCCTCTTTTATGGGGTTATAAGGCCCCACCTCAAAGAAAGGGATTCTTTATAAGAGGTCCTTAGCACAACAATGATATTCTAGAATTACTCGGTCTGTTCTAGAATTTCCAACATGCTGAGAATTACTACATTTATGTTCTAGAATTTCTGACATGCCATTCTAGAATTACTAAAATTCTGTTCTAGAATTTCCAACATGCGCCTTCAGAATTGCTAACACGCTGTCCTTTTCTTTCCCTCCTGAGTTTCCTCTTTACATCTGCTTCACTCTCTGCTGCAGGAGCTCCAGCTGCCGGGCCACCTCGTTGGGCAGGTCGTCGTTCACCTGTGTGGAGAAGTACTTCCTCACCTCCCCCACCTCCCTCTGCCAGAATTCCTGATCCAGGCGGAACAGCTCGTTGAGGTCCACGTCCTCTTGCAGACCCTGGAGGTTCAGGGATTCGCAGCAGGGCAGGTAGCCCACGGCAGAGGGCCTGGCGCCGGCCTCGCCATTCACTCGCCTGAACATCCAGTCCAGCACGCGGATGTTGTCGCCGAAACCGGGCCAGAGGAATCCGGCGGTGGGGCTCTTGCGGAACCAGTTGACGTGAAAGATCTTGGGGAGCTTGGCGCCAGGTCGGTCGGCCATGCTCAGCCAGTGAGAGAGGTATTGTCCAAAGTTGTAGCCGAAGAAGGGACGCATGGCGAAGGGGTCGTGCATGATCACCTTGCCTGCAGAAGGGGGACAAAGAGGAGAGAGAATGGGTAAGTATCTTTTTAGTTATCTCCTGGAACATAAATCCATCTGTAGTAGTCATCAAAAAATGTCACAAATCCAGTGTTTGTGACGAACTCTTTTGTGTACTGACCTTTGTGTTCAGCTGCAGCGGTGGCCTCTGACCTCATGGCTGCTCCAACAAACACTCCATGCTGCCAGCTGAAAGCCTCGTATACCAGAGGGACACCTGAAAGGAACCAGAGTCATAAATTAGATTAGGATTATCTGATTATTTTCTTATATGTAAATGCATCTTCTTCCATTCCCGTCTGTACCCTTCTGCTCTCTTCTCTCACTTATTTGATCATACTGCATTTCTCTCATTCTTCCAGTGTTCTAGTTTCCAGGTTTTTCCATCTAGTTCCTGCTCACCTTCTGGTCTGCGACCTCCAAAGATGATGGCCTCAATGGGGACTCCCTCCGGGGATTCCCATTGTGGGTCGATGATGGGACACTGACCGGCCGGAGTGCAGAAACGAGAGTTGGGGTGAGCACAGGGTTCGCCTGGGGAGAGAGAAAGACAGGAAGGTAAGCTTTACTCCACGAGATCAACCTTGTTTTTATAACTTTCTATGTATTTTGTTGCTCTTTAAAAAGCACCTCTGACCATCAAAAGGGCTCTTTTCAATAAACTTAACAAAATATAACTGCAAGCTATTGACATAAGAAATAAACACACTCTTACCATCTTCCGAGCTCCAGGGCTTGTTCTTCCAGGAAGTGATGGTGACTCCCTCAGGCAGTGACTGGTCCATTCCCTCCCAGTACACACCGCCATCACTGGTCTCTGCAACATTGGTGAAAATGGTGTTCTTGATGATGGTCTCCATGGCATTGGGGTTGGTTCTGGCTGAGGTGCCCGGCGCAACTCCGAAAAAGCCGTTCTCAGGGTTGATAGCACGTAGGTTGCCTATAGCGAAAGGAAACAAATAGGAGGAAAACATAAATAATTAATTTTAGAAGGGTTAGGATTGGTTTGTATTAGTATTATTGTAATTTGAATGTCCTTGGTGGCAAATTGAACTTCAGAAAGTCTCGAGTCCCTCACCTTGGTTGTCAAACTTCATCCAGGCAATGTCGTCTCCCACACACTCGACCTTCCAGCCCGGCAGCGTGGGGCAGAGCATGGCCAGATTTGTCTTCCCGCAGGCGCTGGGGAAGGCTGCTGCCATGTACTTCTTCTCCCCAGCAGGGTTGGTGACGCCCAGGATCTGAGCAGGAGAAACATTTGGTTTAGTAAGAATGGCCAGGTTGTTGTGGGAAGTCCCTATGATATGTTAGGAATGGATAGGTGGGCTTTATTCCTTAACTAATCGACATATCTACATATTTCTTTCTTTACCAGCATGTGCTCTGCCAGCCAGCCCTCCTCCTTAGCAATGCCCGAGGCAATGCGCAGAGCAAAGCACTTCTTCCCCAGCAGGGAGTTCCCTCCATAACCACTACCGAATGAGACGATCTGCCTGCGGTCCGGGATGTGGGCGATTAATGTCTGCTCGGGGTTACAGGGCCAGTTGTTCACCAGGGGCTCTGAAAGAGAAATCGGTAAATCAGTGGACTGCATGTGTTTGGAGGACAGAAGAAAACTTAACAGTAGTAACAGTAGCTGGATTGGTTAGGCTGGTTGTAATACCTAAAGCAGCAGTTGTAGCTTTAGCAGTGGTAATAGTAGTTGTTTCAGTAATGACAGCATCACAATCAGTATTCATAATTGTAGCAGTAATAATGTTACTATTATGCTTTTCACTAATAGTAATCGAATACGTAGTATTAAGAGTACTAAAGGAGGTATATATATATCAAGGAGGCTGTAATAGTGGTTGCAATACCAGTAGTACTAGTACTAGTCCTTTTCATTACTATTCATTAGTATTCAGCACCTTAGTGCTGCTGAATGAATATGGCGTAAAACTGAGTTGTTGTTGTTGTTGACATACTTCTGAGTGGTAGAGGACAGCCGACGGAGTGCAGACAGCGGACGAACTCGCCCGTCCCCAGAGCGGACAGCACAGCTTTCCCCATACGGGTCATCACCCTCATACTGGCCACCACGTAGGGAGAGTCTGTCAGCTCCACGCCGATCTTAGAGAGGGGGGAACCTACTGGACCCATGCTGAAGGGAATCACATACATGGTACGACCTGAGGACAGAGAGTCAGAGATGACAACAAGGTTTTACTGCAGTTGTGTACTTCACTACTTGAATGTTCTCAGATATCTAAGCATCAGAAAATCGTGGAGTCAATCAGTCTTGTCGGCTAAGCTTTTTGAGGGAGTAGAATTGATTATTGATAATTGGCTCTGTTTGCGCTGTAGAATCCATATTGCACTGCACATACTGTATCAACAGTAAAAACAATGGTCACAGAGCTAGATTACCTGTTTAGCTGCCCAATAAGATCTATATTATAATGCTATATAATAACTGATTATTGCTAAGACAGGCAATCACTCTTATTCAAGCTCTTATTCAGAATATTTTGTTTTTTCAGTCTTGATTTTTTAGCTTCCACATGTTTTCATTTTATTTTCATTTGTTCACCCTGTCTGGTTAAAATTGAATGCTACATTGAGTCTCTGTGGTACCTTTCATGCAGCCGGGGAACCGCTGAGCCATGGCTTTGTCGAACTCTTCCGGGGACATCCAGCGGCCCAGCTGGCTGGCTCCGCCCCCCAGCGGTGTGGGAACCGTGTCCCTTTGGTCCTGGGTCACAATAACAGTCTTACTCTCCACACGGGCCACGTCCATCGGGTCGGTCCTGGCCAACCAGCTGCAGGAATAGGAAGAGGGGGAATGGAGGTAGGAAGTGAAAGAGGAAGAGAGGAGGAAGGGGGGGAGAAGGATGGAAGGGAAGAGACAGAAAGGGGGAGGAGGAGGGAGTAAGAAGATGTTGGTAATGTCCTCTTATAAAATACTACATTTCCAACCCCTGCCACTCTGGAAACTACCTAAAAATCAACTTAATCCCCAGCCAACCTACCAGTTCTCATATTTGTTGAGCTTCTTGATCATCCCCTGCTCCTCCAGCTGGGTCAGGATGGCGTGGTTCTCCTCGTTGGAGCCGTCGCAGATGTGGAGGAAGTCGGGCTGGCACAGACTCACATTAGCATCCACAAACTCCCTGACGGCCGGGCTGAGGGCACTGAGATCGCCCTGCAAGATCCTGGGGCCGCTCTGGTTCTGGGACTGAAGCTGAGGAGGCATGTCTGGAGAGAGAGTGAGCCTATAGACGGAGAAAGAGGAGAAAAGTTAGCAAGAGGGTGTCAAGGAAAAGAAAGGAAATGAGAGGTAAAGGAGTGGGGCAAGAGAGTAGTAAAAAGGAGCAAGGACAGAAGAGGAGATGCAAAGAAAGGAGAAAAGAAAAAAGGGTGATTGGAAAGTAGTGGAAGGAGAGGGAGAACAAATTGGAGAAAAATAAAAAGGAGAGGAGGAGAAAAGGGAAAGAGGAGAGGAGGAGAAAAGGGAAAGAGGAGAGGAGGAGAAAATAGATGAAAAAGGGAGAAAGGGTAAATGAGAAAATCTATTTAGTACATGAATATTTTCCAAATGTGTAATAAAGTGTTCAGATTTTAAATATATCCATTATTCTTTTTTGAGATTACTATTTTGCATAAGAAACACTACATCACATTTCAAGGAACTGCTGCAACCTCCAGGTCAGACAGGTGATGCAACAGCATCCCTGTGCAGATCCCCTCTGACTCTGCACAGAACCTCAATATCCCTCCTGACATTACACACAAGTGGCGCTGAAAAGAAAGAGCCTCAGGTTACCTTCAGTAGTCTGTTAGGAGGATCAGTTGAGGTGTCTCTGGTGGCTGTTTGCAGGAGAGTTGAGGACTGTTCCTCCTTCTTGCTCAGTTGTATCTGCTGTGGAGAGGGTTTGCTCTTTTTATACCCTGGGGTGTCCCACAAGAGGAGGGAGGGGAGGAGGAGGAGGAGGATTTATTTGAATGAACTGTTCCCTGCGGACCTGAAAAACACTGTTACAGGCCACCAGTGAATCATTAATCAGCAGCTGGACGTAATGTCGTCTTCACATAACCGGTTCCCTCTGCCCACAGCTGAACACTGATAGCTGGCAGTTGGCTCAGATCCCAAAGACAGAGAGACAGCTTTGTCCTCACCACTATCTCTCTCTCTGTAATCCATTTGGCAGGTGAATTAATTATGAGTTCATTTTGATTCATGTTTTCTCACTCAAATCATGCATCCTTCTTTTTTTTCATTCATTTCCATGCAACCTGGATGAAGTCAGAAGTGCAATAAAAATACAGAAATTTAAAACACTGAACAGGTGTGATGTGTTCAGATGTTCTCAGGTGTAAAAGAAAGGTGCATTTGCATGGTTTTTTTTTTACACTTTTTCCTCTGAATCAGCTAAATGAAGTAAAACCAAATTAATTGTTTCTCATAGATTTCTTTATTTTTTAAAATTATTTTTAATTGTTAATCGTCTTTCAGCTCAGATAGCGAGAGCCCTGACTTAAGCCGAAAAAACAATTCTGTAATATTCTCTCTTTCCATCTCTCTCTGTCCTCTTGGTTGTGGAAACCTCATGTCCTCCTGCAGCAGCTGCTGTTGAACTTTGACCCACATTACTAAGTGATGTAAGTTCAGGGTTCGATATCGTCAGGCCGCCTTGTGACGTGAGCAGCGCCTTGGCTTACCTCCCTCTTATTGGCTGACAGATAGAGGCTCGCCCTCGTGTGGTCAAAGGTCAGGAATGCCTGTGTGCATATGTGTGTGTGTCTGCGTGCAGCAGTTAAAAGGAATCTCAGAACAAAGACACATTTAGCCTTTAAATGTAAAAGTAGAGAGTTGGAGTTAGAAGTGTTAATAGCATTAGTGTAATAATGGCAATTGTAGTAGCACCACTTCTAATGACTGTGGAGTTGCCAGATTAAAATGACACGATTCTGCATGGGCTGAAGTGCTTTAATCTTTAAAGAGGCTGATGTGCTGTATATCTACAGCAATAATTTGTGTTGTAATTAAAAGTAAGCTTTTTTAGCTTTTTAGTAGCTAATTTAGAAGCCAAAAATCTTCTAGTCGCACAGCTGAGAACTGCTGTTCTTCCTCTGGCTACTGAGGTTGGCCGTGTTGTGTGAGCTGTGTGATTTGGAAGGAGTGGAAAGTGAGTCCCATTTTCTCTTGCAATGTAAATACTATGATGATTTTAGAGTGTAAATTTCCCATCAAATGGCCCAACAAAACCCTGGTGTAAAGGCAATGGCAAAAATGTAATTGGTTGTTTAATTTGGATTCGTTTAATTTTGTTAACATTGTCTCAAAAGCTTGGAAAGGAAGCCAAAGTGGATAATTGTGATTTATGAATTTTGTTGTCGACATGAAGGTCTGAGAATCTCATTATTTTTCTTTATTTTTTGACTTTTTGCATTATTGTTTCAAAATGTATATGCAGAATTCTGGATCTGGCTGATATTAATTTATGTTGCTTTGTAAGCGCATGTGAGCTGAGCAGTTTTTACAGTAGTTGTATGCATGACACTATAAAAAAACGTCATTCATTCTAATAGTAGCTGTAGTACAAGTACTTGTAATTGCATATGCAACAGTAGGGGGTGGAAAAATGTAGAAATCGTTTTACTAACTTGTACTGGTAGTTGTAGCAGTATTCATCTTATAGTACCCCAATAGTATTAGTAAGGGCAGTAGTAGTTGTAGCAGCAGTAGTAGTACTGCTGTAGTAGTAGTAGTGGTAGTAACAATACTTGGGCTAATATTGCAGCTTTTGGGGGATTTTTTTTTTTCATTTTCTGTGGTTATGCTTTGAAATGCTGAGCAGGTGGATGTGAATGTGCCTCGTCGCCCTGGGCTTGACCTCAGCACTGATGCAGCAGCCAATAGTTGCTTCACAGGGGTCCGATTTAACACTGCGCAAGAAGAAGAACAGGCAGGAAAGAAAACTGCACTGATAATGGCATTTAAAGTTACATAACGCCCTCTGCTCAAGTGTTTTATGAACAATATTGTCAATTGTGAAACACCCTGTCAGCAGTCATAAACCACAGACACCCAGATGATCTTTAGCCTGGCCGCTAAACTTTAATGACACTCACATTTGCTAACATTTGTACTGTCCGAATGAAGAGCTCAAAGCACTGAAGACAGACAGACAGGGTTTTTGGAAGAGGTGGTAGCAGCAACAGTAGTAGCAGATAGTAACATTTGTACAATAATAGAAGTACTTCATAGTTCCTAATAGTAGTAATAGTCCTAATAAGTGAGTGTTTGTTTATGTCTATGTGTTAGCCTGATGATAGTCTTGCAAACTGTCCAGGGTGTAAACTACCTCCCACCCAGTGCATGCTGGGGTAGGCCTCAGCCCCCAGTGTGACAAAAAGAATCTCTTACTACATTTTTCAGAGCTTTTGACCACACCTCACGGTCTTCACCAGCAAATGGCAGTGGCTCGCGTGTCATCAGGTGACCCAAGTGTGGGACGTCTGTTATGTGGAGCATTTCGCAGCTCAAGAAGCAGATATTCCCCTCAGGAGTTAGTGAAGGGAAAGCCAGAGATAAAGCAGAGTGAATATTAAACTTAACATTAACCAGGTGAACACAACTCCAATGGGATGATAATGTTGTTGTGTCTGCTGGATGAGTAAATGACCAACAACTTAATAACTTTATAAGGCCATAATATGTCAGTGTTTTAGGCTTGTTCTGCTGCCCCCAAGTGCGCAAAAAGTAACACAAACAAATTTGAATAAGTTCTTCCAATAAAGAAAAGCATGGTTGTAGATGTCACATTAAAACAGCAGGCAGCACTTTGAAGAACTGCTGTATCAAACAGAGATTTTAATACAACTCAGCTTCTCTGTACTCAATCTGTTGATAATATTATCGTGCAACCAGATTAGAAGAACAGTCTTTCATATGTGAGATAACGCAAGAAACTCCCAGCTGTCTGACAACAGTGACAACACTGATTAAGCTATCACAGCGTCCAAAGGAAATGTTTTGACTGTGTGCTTTTATTTCACTCTTGTTTGTTCTTGGTTCAATCGGTATGAAGGACAAACTTTTCCAAACCCTTTATTTTCTGTCTTTATAAATGCAGATTGCACATTCTGCACTTCACTTAGTTGCCAATTTATTAGGTTCAACTAATTTAAACTATTCATCCATCCATCCATCCATCCATTTTATTCTGCTTATCCGGGGCCGGGTCGCGGTGGCAGCAGGCTAAGCAGGGTTGTCCAGACGTCCCTCTCTCCAGCAACGCTTTCCAGGTCCTCCTGGGGGATCCCAAGGCGTTCCCAGGAGGCATCCTAATCAGATGCCCAGCCACCCTTTGGAGGAAACTCATTTCGGCCGCTTGTATCTGCGATCTCATTCTTTCGGTCACTACCCAAAGCTCACGACCATAGGTGAGGGATGGAACGTAGACTGACTGACTGGTAAATCGAAAGCTTTGCCTTCCGGCTCAGCTCCCTCTTCACCACAACAGTCTGGTACAACGCCCGCATTACTGCTGATGCTGCACCAACCCGCCTGTCCATCTCACGCTCCATTTTATTCGTGAACAAGACCCCGAGATACTTGAACTCCTTCGTCTGGGGCAGCAGCTCACTTCCAACCCAAACTACTTGGGTTAAACTAATGAATGTCTTATACAACAACCCTGCAATAATAATAATAATAAAGTCTCATTAATAGAGCAACATTTTTCAATTTTTCCAAACCAATTTTTTTTTCACTTTGTGAATGAATTTCTGTTAGAGCCATTTTTGGGGACCAGCATCTAGCAGCCATCAGTGGTACTGCATTTCAAGACACTTACACATTGTGACACTTTCACCTTGGCTTCTATGGTGTCACTGACTATGTTTACATGCACACTCATTTTCCACTATTATTCCGAATATGACAATATTCCAAATTTGATACGGGTCATGTAAACAGCATATTCCGTTTGGATGTTCCGAATGTAGACGTGGGATATGCCGATATTATTCTGGTTTTAGGAGCATTCTTTGGACATGTAAACAGCGGCCTCTCACCTGTTTATGCTCTTCTTTTCGACATGTTCGACATAGACCCCTGTCAAACAGTGTGTGTATATTTGTGTGTGTGTGTGTGTGTGTGTGCGTTTACGACCTTTCTGGGACAAAAACACTGATAGAGCAACGCTGACTGACCAACTTTCATCAATAGCTACTTGCTCAACAACAACTGATAATGTTATTTTGTGAGCTGTGTGTGTGTGTGTCTGTGTCTGTGTCTGTGTATGTGTGTATGCTACCATTTGACCAGTGCAGCCACAATGTGTTAAATAAAGGGAGGACACACTTAATTTTCCACTTTAGTTTCCTCAACTGGCACTGTAATGTTATAGCTTCTAGTCCAGGGGTGTCAAACTCATTTTAGTCTCTATTGTCATGTATAGAGCAAAGTCATCCAGTGGGCCAGATTGGACCCTTTGGCAGGCCGGTTCTGGCCCGCAGGCCCTAAGTTTGACACCCCTGTTCTAGTCTTTTCAATTTACAGTCACATGGTTTGTTTATGAAAATCAAAAATCAATAAGTATTGATGAGAAGAGCATTGTAACACAATGAAATGTTACAATGTGGTGAAAAAACATTGTAGTGAATTGCATTATCTCTTTCTATAATCAGAAACACATGCGTGTGTTCCGTCACCATCAACATGGCCTGGTTCGGTTTGAGAGCAGGGCTCGTAGGACAAAATGGGATTACGACATCCTCTGATATGGGTCATGTCTGTACAGTATATGTGTAACATGAGCTCATATATTGGAAACGTACACTGCATGACCGTGTCAAACATAAGCCAGGGTTTTGTGTTAAACTGGCACAGGGAGATATGCTATCTCTAGTCTTTTCAGGTTATTGTTTTGTAGGTTTGCAGCTGTTGTGGCTCATATTCAACATATTCAAGCACTTAACTGCAGTTCATGCATAT
The DNA here is from genome assembly GCA_002120245.1 of Maccullochella peelii. Classification (NCBI taxonomy): domain Eukaryota; kingdom Metazoa; phylum Chordata; class Actinopteri; order Centrarchiformes; family Percichthyidae; genus Maccullochella; species Maccullochella peelii. Next base: position 27,329 of record LKNJ01002177.1, on the reverse strand, counting down.
CCTACAAAAACTACCATTATTTGTATCATACACTGCTTAACTGATGCTTTGTGTTCGGCCACAAGAAGAGACTGAGCTTGGAGAACAGACACGTCACAAGATGTCAGTGATTTGGATATATTTTTTCTGTGAACAAAGCCGATATATTTTAGTCTTCAAGATATTTTATAGCTACTCTGGGTAAACTCAAACTTGTTTAGCAACAGTGACCTTTTCAGTAAGAGATCACAGGCACGGAAGAGGAGGTTGCATGGTTTGTATGGGCTAATGTGAGGTGCACGATATACTGACAGATTAATTTCTCAAACTGTGCTCAGTAAAAATCTGATCAAGTAGATTTGTTTACAGATTGTGACAGAAAACTCTAGTGTCTGCTCTGCTCGAGGTAGCCAGTTAACTAACCTAGCATGCTCATTTAAGAAAACAACCAGTATTAATGCTAACGGTAGCTTCAGTTACAACATATAGTTTAGCTTGTATGCTAATTCTATAATCAGAAACTATATCTGAAAATACTGAAATATCTGAACAACTATTGGATGGATTGCCATGAAATTTGGTACAGACATTCATGTCCCCCTCAGGATGACTTTGATGACCCATTAAATTTACTTCTAGCGCCACCAGCAGGTCAAAATTTTGGTTTATAACCAAATAATGGTATTCCCATCGGCTTTCTATACTCTGTGTTCATACATTCCCTTGAAGTAATGCAATACACCAGGACTGCTGAACTGCTTTGGACCAAAATGAAAAAGGCCCACCATTTCAACTCCTACTTTTAAACAAGGATGGATAACAAAGATCTACATATTTCAATCCTTGTACCAATCTTTAAGTTTGAATTTAAAATTAAATGTGGTTATTATTTAATTTAGCTGTGGTTATAATTTAGTTTCAGTTTGATTTGGATACTTTTTACACCTAGACTCGCTCAAGACCAACTGCACATTCGCAACTCTCCTTAAAGCTGGTGTAGGCAGTATTTTTTTGGCATCATTAGGCAAAAATTCCATAATAACCGTCCAGAATATTGTAATTCAAGCGGTCTGAGAGAAAACCTCTACTTCTGCCCCTCCTCTTGGCTCTGTTTTCAGGCTTCAGAAAATCTGTCCCGTGACGGGAGACTTTGGCCAATCATAGGTTATTTCAGAGAGATGGTGCGTTCGTATTGGCTGAGCTACAAATGCAGAAGCGCGTGCACGTCTCTTCAGACGGTGAAAGCCTGATTCAATGGTAGAAAATCCTGCTGAAAATCCTGCAAGTTCTGGTAAATTTCCAAAACCTCCTTTGCCTACAGTGGTGTATAGTACAAAGCAGCACGTGCCAGCTCGACATGGAGCTTCGGGCTCATTATGTTCAATGCCACGGCGCTCATATCAACGTGGCAAAGTGGGGAATAACTTTTGAGGGGGGACAGTGGTGTGTGTGTGGTGTACTAGCCTCTCATCCCGTTGCTGGACGGCGTTGCAGCTGCCTCTGAAGCGTGGGGCGCTCTGGTCTGCGGCAGCGAAGCGCTGGAGGGGCGTCTTTGAAAAGACAAGTCACTGCGGGAGGGACAGCGGTCTCAGTGAGGCTCACGCCGTGGAGAGTGAGAACTATGAGGGATAAGGTTTCGCAGGGTAATGGACTCCTGCGGCTGCTTGTCGAAGTTGTGGGTTTGGTAGGAGGGGCTTAGCAGAGTGATACGAGGCAGCAGAGAGAGGCGGAAGGTTTTGCATAGGTTGCAAAGATTTTGCCTACCCCAGCTTTAAGTCTCCACTGGGGCTCATCCCTATGTTCCCAGGGTCCTATGTTCCCAAGGTCCTCTGTATAAGCTGTAGGTGGTAAGGGCTATCTTTACAGTTCAAACTGGAAAAGAACGAAGGGAGATGAACATTTCAAATGCAGTTTGAATGGTCAAAATCTGTTCAGCCACTGTGGAGAGTTCAATGTCTAAAGTCAAGAAAACTGTTTTGTCCGCAAATTTGAGGCTGTAGGTTTCAAGCAGTATAACATCAGTAGGCTATAAGGTGTTAGGTGGGTGATTTCAACATATTGACCCAGGGAAACATACATTGAACATTCAGCCTTGGTAAAAACATTGCTGAGAACATAAAACCATCTGAAAGGTCTCCTTAATGTGTCATATTAAGAGGATATTGAGCTGGGGAACATGGGACCCTGGGAACATAGATACGCTCCCCCTCAGTGCACACTGGTCACAGGGTCCTAAAACTATAAAGTGTCTTGGTTGCTGCACAGAATCTTAAAGCATACCTTTTTGCTGCCAGTAAAACAGCAGACTGTTGTGGGACTTGAGATGTTAAAGTATTTGTCCAACAATTCCTGGGACTTCAGCAATGAACATCTTGGCCGATGAGTGAACCCAATGAGGCACAATAGGGAAACTTGGCTAGAAAAATCGAGTTATTTTCTCAATTAATTGATTAATCCAAAGCCCAATTCTCAGAGTTGGGCTTTGGATTCTCAGAGTCAGGTGTCATCCTCAGATTGCTTGTTGTTGTTCTGTCAATCGACTAACAGCTTTAGAGTTAAGTGTACGTTTCTCTGCAGTCTGCCACAGCTAAAGAGAAATGTGTGGGACACAAAATCAAAGAACATTACTGAGAACATTCCTCGTTACTGAGAATCAAAGAACGAAAGGCAGAAAACGATTCTGAATCTTGCAGATTACAGCTTTACATTTCTGAGAGATGGTGATGCCGCAATCCAGGGTTTAGTGAACTCTGATGCTATTCATCAGCATGTTACTGGAGTGACGACAGCAGCAGGTAAAAAACCTGACCAAAGTGGTTCATTCTGTGCAATGCATGATTCAAACCCTATGACAAACAGCAGCTGCAGTAGAAGAGGTTAAAGTACTAAGTACACTGACATAAAGCCACGCGCCTGATAACTATACAGGGTCTTTGGGGGGAGACCCTTTTTGTGTCGTAAGAGTAATACAGTTTTCAATTTGTGGTAAAAAAAATATGTACATTTACAGACATCAAAAATGAAAAATCACAGTTCCCACAGTCTGGGAAATCCTGGAAAAATTCTGAAAATTGAATATTCATCTTCTAGGCCTGGAAATGTTTAAGAACACTGTACGTTATCTAATATGTAAAGGAGTAATATGAACAAATGTGACACTGAGCAGACCACATATATTACAGAAGTTACTAAAAACACATAACTTAAAATATTACTATTTTAATGAAGATGTTAATCTTGAAATAAAGTATTTTGTGTCACTTTTTCCACTGTGTTTTCTTTACATGTGAGTACTGTATATTTCATTTCATTTTACAGTAATGCAGCCATGAAATGTTGGCATGAAGGTATGGAAACAGGCTCGTTATATAATACGTTGGTGAGAATAAGAGAACGGTATTTGTGCAGTGTACACACAAATTAAACTTTTCTTTTTCATGTCCTTCCAGTGTTGTACAGTATATTCTAATGTAGGCGTTGCGTTTTCAGCTTACATTATTAATTTGTGTCAAAATAATAACAACATGAGAGAGTGAATTCTGTGTGGTTAGCTTGTTGAGAAGAGCTGAACAGCGTGTGAACTGTAGGAGAGAGAAGCTGGAGATTCTTATTGAATATACAGCTCTGACATTTAGTTGGTACTGATGTGCCGACCCTCTGATTCTGCCATGGCCTGTAAGGTTTGGGTCTTGCCCTGGGCTACTGCTTGTGTTCTGCGTCTCCCATCAGGTCCAGGTAGGCCGGGACTGTATTTAAGATCAGCTGTCCCCATTCCTTCCCCCCCTTACTCCATCACTGGCTGTCCTCCTTACACCACATGTTTTCTTTTGTTTTGCTTGATTTAGGTTACACTTATCTTTATGTTACACCATAGGCTACAGCACTCCACATTCACACATCCAACACTACTGACTGATCATTTCATACGTTGAGTTTATATGTTTTGTTGCAATTTTGATTTCCCAGTACAACCGTGTGCATTTCCCTTCCTTTGTCATGGCCTAAGAGCCGGGTTGTGACGCCGAGAAGTCAGAATTATGTTTTCAGCAATACAGAAAAACCTTCATTTTGTCTTTTTAAAAAAAGCAAAGATCAGAGCGGTACTAAAGACTAACCCCTGATGTGGACACACTTACCAACAAGAACTGGTGTCTTTGATTAGCTCGCCACCTTGTGGCCCTCGTTAATATAATGCAATCCAGTCCAGAGTTCGACCACTGCACGGAGATAAAGACAGTCTTACTGAACATCTCTGAACTAAGAGCTATGTTTCCATGGTAACAATCCTCCTATAATTAATCATCAGTGTCACCTGTTGATAGCTGAAAAACAAAAGAAAACAAGAAAATGTGGCTTCATTGCGGTTTACTAATGGTGATGGTAGAGTGAACACTGAAAAGGGAAGCAGTGGTTAATGCCGTGTTCACGTCATATTGGAGTTACCAGTCGTTAATCAATTATCTATCCGTTGCAGGGAAGACAACCGTTAAAACCTATGGGCAGAGTCACCAGTTCACCTAACCTGCATGTCTTTGGAGTGTGGGGGGAAACCAGAGCACCCAGAGGAAACCTACACAGACACAGAGGATGGGAGAACATGGAAACTCCAGTTAGAGAGAACCTGATCCAGAGGAACCAAACACCGGCCCTTCCTGCTGTGCAGCTGCAGCGCGGACCACTGAGCCACCGTGCCGCCATGTAGCACAACCCTGTCCCAGTGGGACCAGCGTTCATGTCCTGTCACAGACTTCCATTAACCCCAGGTCTGTGATGGGAGATAAACTCCAGTCTCTCTTCAGAAAGGACAGTGACACCTAGTGGACTAGAGTGAAAGAGCCATTTTGCAGCCAGTTTGTGTCACTCTGTAGCTGCTCAACCGACATGATTCTGCCATTATGCAGTTTCAGTGTTGCTTAAATGTTCATATTTTGAACTTTGTGATTACTTTTCAACATTATGTTTATTGCTGTGTAGTTGTTGGTTTAATGTGTCTTTGCCTAAAGAATAAATCAAGTGGTTCTTCATGCCAGTATTTGCACCACATAACATAATAGCTTCTTAGTTGTGATTATTGAAATTATCATATTTTTTCCCCCTTTTCAGCTCAGGTTTCCCCTTTGTTGTTTTCTATCCATGTAGGGCTGTAACTAACGATTGTATCGATTAATCTGATTAATCGTTTGGTCCCTAAAAGTCCTTCAATTGATCTTTAATTTCATCAAAACCAGCAAATATTCATTCCACAACCTGCTCATTTTTGGTCTTTTTGCTTTAGAAATTGATCAAAATAGTTGTCAATAATTTATGTCAATCGACTTATCAGCTCCACACACAACACACGCGAACACACACTAAGCCCAACGTGGACCATACCTATACGCAGACCCAGCTGTGAATAAGTCTCCTTGTTTTGGAGCCTGATGTGGACTGACTAAAATAAAACTTGAAAGATCCCCACCAGACATGCTTTTAGATATTTAGAAATACTTAATATAAATATACTTAAATAATAATTTGTCTGATGTTATTTCCACAAAAAATTCAAGATCAGTTACCTATTAAAATTACAAATTACATGTACTCCTTCTCCCTCATTGAAATATCCAGAATCTATGAATATGCAGATATTGTCTTGTTTCTAGAGTTTATCTGCTGGACACAAGACATCTCCTACTTTATTCAAATAGTTTCAAGTTGCCACATCACACTTGTGTAAGTTGCATACTGATTGGTTTCCAAACTAGTCGTGATTCGTGCTCGTACATTACCAGCTACGATGGTTCAGCCAAGCTGGTGTATGAAAGTTGGCTGTGCTCAGAGAGGTCATGAGTCCTGATTAGTTTTGGTTGAGTTAGAGTATGTGTGAAGCTTTGTCAGGACATGTCTTGTCTCAAAGCACAAGAATTTGACCCTGGATACCAGGATTCTCCACCTGCCTGATGCTTCAACTTAGTGTTTAATCGCTCTTTACATTCATATTTTAAATTCAGGTTCAGCGACTGTGTTCAGTAGAAACAGAGACGCAGTTGGTGGTGCTAATTCTCCAGTCTGGTGCCATTAAACAATTGCAGAAGAAGACGACACAAAGAGATGACAAAATTAAAAGAATGGCAGTCAAGCCTCAAACAATGGAAAACGATGTGGAAAACATGATGGAAATATGCCATTTATGTTTGTTTGGGGAAAGTTCCAGTTGCACATTTCCACCTCAGCCAAGCGTAATTTCTTGTTTTGCATATCCAATGTTTCCACTGAGGTTCTTTTATGTGCAAATTGAAAATGTGCCTAAAACAAGTGGATGGAAACACACTTAGAGAGAGTTTAGCAGTGGCGGTTTGATGGTCGTGTCCTGCTGCAGTAGACAGATGCAGTGGTTATGGGAATAAAAGCTATTCAATAAACAGTGAAGCTCTCAGCGTGTATAATGACAATCCAAGGTTAGAAAAAAAATAGTAACATTTGTGACATGTAATACTGAACACAGCAAGGCTGCCTTGCCACTAGAGGGCCACTGTGGCCCTAAAGGTGTGTGGCAGTGAGGCTGAAGCCCAAATACTTAAAATGCCAGCCAATTAATTACTGAAATTGATGAGACAAATTTGGTGGACTTGTTACCGGACAAGGAGAGAAACAAACTTTTTGACTGATGGATGTTTTGTATTGACTTCAAATTATACACCCACATATCCTGGACTGACTTTTATCAGTGTCTTTGTTCCCTTTTTTTGTCTTTTGTTTGAGTTGATATTGACCTCCACTTTAGAATGAAAGAATACAAAAAATGAAACTATGACATAAAAAAAAAAGAAAGCTCACACAAACTATAAAAACACAGCTGGAGTCAAGGCTTTGTCAGTGTCTGTGAGAGTTTTTGAAACAGTAAAAGAGGAATCAGTCAACTTCAGCTGAGGAGCATTACTTTCGTTCTCTCATTGGTGTTTGGTTTCAGCTTCCTGTGAGAAGTGTAACGCTGTTTTAGGATCCAACGTTTTTGAACTTGAAATGAAATGACCAGAGTTTGTATTCACTAACTGTCTGAACTCAAGATCCCCTATGAGTGCCTAAACATTACAATAAAAGCTATAGTGGCCATGAGCAGATATTGTAGGAAAAAGAAATGCATTTACTTGCAAATGAGTGGTTTTAAACTTCTTTTGTAGGACAAAAAGGTTGGACTAATAGTACCTTTTTAAAGGATCAGGGTGAATGGTTACAGAAACTGTAGTTGAGAGGAAAGAATCATTTGCGAACTGCACACCAGTGGTTGAGATTCCACAACAAACTGGTCTGATTGCAGCTTCAACATGAAATGCTTCATGTACCTGCTCTTTCTGTGTTTTTTCTCTCTGTCTTTGGTGGGTGAGTAATTCTACTTTTGTCCTTTTTTATGTATCCATTGGGGTTTTGTTGAGACCACACAGAATGTTGGGGTTAAAATATTGACGCTGATTTCCCAGAAGGTCAAATGTCTTATAGACAGAAGCTATATATCCAGTACTGTATGTCTCAAGCCCTTTTTATACACAATGTGATTCACAGGAAAACTTGAATACTTGCTTATATGTTCTATAAAATGTAACTTGTTGAACTTGTGTTGAAATTGAAAGTGAAAAAAGGGCAGATTATCATGATGCACTTATTTTGGGAACTGTATTCTTTGACAAAGGCTTTACTGTCGGTTTACTGCCTGAAAGTAAGTCTCCTCTCAACAAACTGTGGTGTAGTGTGTGTATATTTATTATTTTTGCATTAATATGTGAGGTATTGTGAGGTAATTTACTTTTCACTCTACTTTGCACTGCATTTATTTGGTTAATGGTGGATAAAGTTATGAGTTACTTCAGTGATGTGATGCATTATTATAGATTTTCACCAAGAGTTTATAAAGTAGTTTAAAGTATCTTCTCAACTAGCTAAAGCATTTAAATGCTGCCAAAACCTTAATGCATCAGTAATAATAATCCATTAATATACATCTCTGACAGGGACCTTTCCTGTGGCATATTGAGTACTTTTACATTTGACACTTTTAGTACATGTTGCTGCTAATACTTTTGTTCTTCTACTAGAGTAAAATTATTAATTCCAGACTGTTACTTGTAACGTAGTATTTTTATAGTGTGCAGCATTAGGGTTATAATATCACAAAAGTTATATTTACTCTAGTAAATATTACTTATTCTACTACAGTGGATGACCTTTTTATTATATTACATGTAACTTATTGTAGTTAAGGCAGTGACTGAAGGAAAACACGAACTACATGCATGACTAGATACCACTAACAGTAAGTGAGAAAGCATGTGTGTGTGTGTGTGTGTGTGTGTGTGTTTTCAGTGAACTGGGCAATCCTAGGTGTTGACTTCAGATATTGTGGGTACCTCTGCAGATTTAGGGTGTCTAATTTCCCCTTTTTTTATTTTTGCATACACTCCAGTGATCTGAATGATGAACTTGAACTGTACAGCAGCTCTGTGCTGTGCAGGTGGTAGAAAAATTGTAAGCGGGCTTGAGGCCACAGAGAGTCACATAAGTGAAGTTTGCCTTTTTGTGATATCTGGGTAAATCTCTGTGGATTGTTCTAACTATTAACTCTGACTGTTTTAAAGGGCATATTTACAATTTTTCAAGTCCGTCAAACTTTGAAACAGATTTTGCTCACTGTAATTATTCCTCCTGTTCATACTGGACATTACATCTTAATGTCATTTTAAGCTTAATGAGCTTCAATGTAAGTGATGGGGGCCAAATACACAGTACGAACAGGAGTCATGATCACAGCAAGCAAAACCTGTTTCAACATTCATATGGGCACCTGACTATTGTTTTAAGACAGACTTGGAAAATTGTGAACCTATGTTTTAATATGCTAGACCACAGTTAAAGGTGTGTTTTTTAAGCAGGAGTTTACAGCCATGCTAGACTGTACTTAGGCACAGCGGTGCTGATGTTTAGCAGTCAGGTATAATATGTACCACTGTCATGCATCATGAATGTCAGTATAAAATTTCATGGCAATCCATTTAATAGTTGTGGAGATATTTCAGTCTGGACTAAAGTGGTGGCCTTGTCATTCATGGAGTCATGCTGCTACCATGACTAAAAATTACTTTGAGCCAATATCTTCTGATCTAATAAGTAAAAGCTGAAAGAAAATTGCAGGGATGTAAAGGAAAAACTCAAGTCACACTTTTGTACTACTGAAGCAAAGTTTTTGCATGTAAACATACCATGTATTAAATAGTAATAGACCTACTATATCTGCACATAAAAAAAAAACATATTTAGTATTAAAAAAGAGAATAAAATCTGTGCCTTCTCCTTTACCTGTCAGATTGTGCTGCTGATGAAAATGGATACTTCATGTATGCCGACTTCTGGTGTGCCGTGTACTCCAGAGAGTCCAGAGAGCAGGCGCAGGTGGAGTATCTGGTCGACTGGTATTTTAACAAAGAGTTTACGATGCAGTACAACAGCACGGTCGGGAATTGGACGGGCTTCACTCCAGCTGGATTAATGACTGCGTCTATGCTGAATGAAGATGAGTTCGACGTTCTACAGAGAAAAGTGGAGAGGCAGCTGATATGTGTCAACAACGTCGGTTTGGTTTTTAACACAACTGAGGAGAACATGGGTGAATATTAAAACACTGGATACATGATCTATATTCAATCTCGTGTCTGTGTATTAAAGTACAAAGCTGTAGTCAGGATGTGGTTAGCCTAGCTTAGCATAAAGATTGGAAGCAGGGGGAAACAGCTAGCCTGACTCTGTCCAAAGTTCAAAAATACACCTACCAACAGCTCTGAAGCTCATTAATTAGCACGCTGCATCTTGATCATGTAAATCATACATTTAAAAACAACATTTTGTGGTTAAGAGAAGCTTTGGAACTATTTCCTGATAAACAACAGTTTATTCATCCAACCAGGACTCTTGTGTAAGTTGCCAGATTGTGAGCACACGTACGATACACAGTCACTATTCACCAAGATATAGTTCCAGCACATAACTCCCCCTAACACTGGGAATTGAATTTTCCTATCTGCATGACTGAAACTTTATTGTTGTGACTTTCATTGTGACAGATTCAACATGCTGTGTGAGGTCGCACAAGGGTTCAGTCTTATAGGCCACTTCTGTTCAACCTTTACATGCTTCCCCTTGGCTAGCTCATCAATAAACATAATATTTTGATCCTGACAGACATGTGCTGTTGCCTCACAGATGGTAGATGGTAGCCAACTTTCAGTAAAATCTCTTCACCTTCTGATTTCAGCTGAACCCAGCGTCACTCTTGTAGAGACCACCAGCTCCGGTCATGACACCATGCTGGTGTGCAGCGCTTACGACTTCTACCCCAAATATATCAGTGTGACATGGCACCGGAATGGACAGGAAGTGATCTCTGGCGTGACCGTAAGCGACATGCTGTCAAACGGAGACTGGACCTATCAGGTCCACTCTTACTTGGCGTACACACCTGGCCAACAGGACAAGGTCAGCTGTATGGTGGAGCATGCCAGCCTCAGGGAGCCCAAGATATATGACTGGGGTGAGGATGGAGGGACCATTTAATTAATAATGGATTAAATTACATTAGTTTAGCAAAGTTAATTGGTTCTGGAACAACGTCCTTTTAAGTTTAGCCTTATTTTGTCATTAACAGGCATTGTGTATTCTGCACATATAATATATATTTCTCTTATTATTTTGTTGCAGACTCTTCCTTAAATCAGTCTGAGAGGAGCTACTTGATTGGTGGAGTTTGTGCTCTGCTGTTGGGAGCAGTGTTTCTGTCCATGGGATTGATGCATTACAGGAGGAAAAGCTGTGATCCACAATTGTCAAATGCTTTATAATCCAATAAAAAATCTGTTAAATCATTAGAACAACCTGGACCTCATTTTCCCTTTTTTTTTTTATTTTTATAAAATTAAACTTTATTTACATAACACACAAAAAGATGTAATACAATGTGCTGTGGGAGTGAGTTGAAAATGATCAGAAGCACCTTAAAATCAATTTATTTATTTTACTTCACAGTAGATGTTTCTTGTGAAATAGCTTCAGTGTATTAAGCTACTTTATCTTAGTAGCTTGTTTAGTGTTGCTGTAGCTTCTCTAGCTAGCTTCTCTTGTAGCTTCACCAACACTGATATTACTGTTTGTAAGACTCAAGACCTGATCTTTTTTTTCATTTTTTACAATGGACTGATCAACCATTGGCTGAGTACAAGACTAAGAGTCTACAGTCATGCTAGCAGCTCTGCGAGGCTAGGCATAGCATGGTGCTTTGAGCTAACATGCTCACAGTGACAATGCTAAGTTGTAGATATTTGTCAGGTGATGTTAACCATATGCTCCATCTTAGTTTAGCGTGACAGCTAATATTTGCTAATTAGCACTAAACACAAAGTACAGTGAGGCTGATGGGAATACCATTATTTGGTCATAAACCTGCTGGTGGCGCTAGAAGTAAATTTAAGGGGCCACCAAAGTGATTACAAGTCATCCTGAGGGGGACATGAATGTCTGTACCAAATGTCATGGCAATCCATCCAATAGTTGTTCAGATATTTCAGTCTGGACCAAAGTGGTGGATATAGTATCTGCTACTACTACTAGCTAAACAATATGTCGTAACTGAAGCTACCGTTAGCATTGATACTGGTTGCTTTTTTAAATGAGCATGCAAGTTAGTTAACTGGCTACCTCGAGCAGAGCAGACACTAGAGTTTTCTGGAGGGTTTTTTTGCTGATACTTGGTAATTTTGACGATGACGATGATGCTAGATGAAAAGTTAGGAGATCACCAAAGTCATTAGGAATCAGCCCCTAACAATGAATGTCTGTACAAAATGTTGTGCTAGTCCATCTAGTAGATACAGAGATAATTTACTGGATAAGTGAAAACTTTGACCTGCTGGTGGCGCTAGATGAAAAGTCAGGGGATCACAAAAGTCATCGGTATTCATCCTCTGGGGATCATCAATGATTGTGCCAAATTTCATGGCAATCCATCTAATAGTTTTTGAGATAATTTAGTCTGGACACATCTAGTGTGACTGAAAACAGACATGTCTGCAGCTCCCAGCGACCCTCCAGTGGTTCCATCCCACCGTCACCACGGTTACAGACACGCAGGACAGAGAGAAGAGATATATGTGTCAGGGAACTCCGTCTCCGTGACGACGGTAAACAGGTCTGTCAGTGTGACTTACACACAGGTGAAACATTAGCCGGACAGAGAGAAAGAAACCACACACACTGACACACACACTGGTCAGGACAGATGGCGGATTCACAGCGAACATCTGAACCCATCAACTTTGTGCATCAAGATGAAATCTGGTAAATCTGCTAACTGCTACTTTTTTCAGTGCATCATTGTGTAACATTTGTGTTTTATTTCAATCAATCTTTATGTAAAGGGCTGAGCATTTGGAAAAATGTTCTTACTTAGTATTGGTGGAGGGATTATGTACGCCTGGGTATGAAACATGCTATATATAATAAATAAAGCTTGCCATACTAGCTTATCATGTTATAACGAGAAAAGGTCCTTGTTTTAAATTAGATTTGGTGTGTCATTATAATGAGAAGTGTTACTTGTTTTAATGAGATAAGTTGATTTTGTGCAGTAACAATACAGTTTAAAGATAAATTGATATGCCGCAGCAAGAAAATGAATTATTTTATTTGCAGTACTAACAAGAAAAAGATGTATATCTTGTTATAATGTGAAACTGCAAATATTTTTTGTCATGGGTACAGCAATATACTGCTGTAGGAGACCTCGTTTTAGCTAAGAAAAGCCATTTATTACTTTCTTAGCATTCAACAACTATAGCTCCCATGAGTCTCGCTGGAACTGGACGGACCTTCAGTTTTCTATGGATTTAAATGAGGTTAGATGATAAAGAAGGTTTTGTGGTCTATTTGGAGTCAGTGATAGAAAAGCAAACAGTGCTGCAAGTGGGGGAAACACCTGTCTCACTTCCCTTTCAATGATCTATAAAGCAGGATGTCACATATGTGTGTGTGTGTGTGTGTGTGTGTGTGTGTGTGTGTAGGAAAGCACATGTAAAAGTTGAGAAAGAATCGGCTGAAGTCTGGCCCAACAAGTGGGGCTTCCTGACCGAGGCCTACAAGGAGGTACACGCAATCACACACACACACACACACGTAACAGTTACAAGAGGAACATAATTTTCCTACACTGCAGTCCCAGGGGTAACAGTCTGTAGAGGGCCGTCACACACTTTCCTCTACTGTTGAAAAAGTGCCACAGCAAGTGCATTAACTTCTCGAAAGAAAAGAAAACACAGATATTGTCTCAAGTCTTTGCATTGACACAAATGTGATCACACATTAGTGGCAATCACACAAGCACAAAACTATCTGTGTTATATGCTTTTCAGTACGAGAGGGAGAGTGTGAAGCTGAAGGAGGCAGTCAGAGTGGAGCTTCCCCATCACCTGGCAGCACGACCTCCGACCCCTCCAGAAAAATACATCCACGTACGATATCTATCTATCTATCTATCTATCTATCTATCTATCACACAAACTGTCACACCGCCCATGTTTCTTTCCTCCAGGTTGGCCCCTCTCCTCCACTTCCTCAGACAACCCAGGCTCTGATTGGTTGGCGTTCAGGTCACTCACATCTGCAGCTGGAAAAGTATGGCATGGTGCACCATGGGAGGCGTAGTTTTCTGAAGGAGCTGGGCTGGCCTCTCGGCGCTTGCAGCTGACTGGAAGGAAACCACAGTTTCGTGTTGTCTTGGCTAATCAGTATTTAATGTGGAGGAAAAACAGAGAGCTTATGACCATGTAGATTGGATTAAATAGTGAAATGAATGAAATCAATTGAGAGATTATATATATTTTAAAAAACAAGTTAATTTGTGTGTCACAGGATTTCAGATGTGGTAGGAATGTTCAGTATATATTCTATGACTGGAATTAAAATTGATCCTTTTATTCCTCACTGATTTTTAACATTTATGTAGTGCCTTCCAAATGTAATCCTATTCTTTCTTTGAAAGTATACAAGTATACAGTTTTGATGCAATTTTGTCCTTCTGTCTCACCTCTGAATCTCGGTTTCTGTTGGCCTGATTACAGTTATGATTACAAATTTCTGGATAGAGCGTTTTGTCAGTTGGGATCTTATTTGCAAATATGTTAAAAGATCTTATTACCAATATCATAAATCTCTTGATTTGAATATCTGCAATTATTCTTAATTCACCGTGATGTGTATTTCTTATATCTTGTAATGTTTTCATACCCTTAAGATTCCCAGTTTGCATGGACTATTTCTCACCTCAAATTTATTCAGAAACTGATTTTGATGAATAATTGAGGAAACAATTTTAAAGGCCCCCTCCACTCAAAAATGTCACAGACACAGATCAGGTAGACCAAGACGCTGTATAATGTCATTTGGCAGAAGGCTGATATGAAAGAGGTACTACTACTACTAGGCCTACTACTACTGCTGCTACAGCAAATAATAATAATAATTATTATTATTATTATAATGATGATAATGATAGCCTAAAAATAGGCTAATACATATGGCAATAATAGCAAAATGTCAATAATTCTGATTTGAATCTGTAAGACAGAAGAAGAAATAGAAATTCTTATATTTAGAAATAGTACTCAGTCATGAAAAGTAGCTAATAATAACCATAACTTTTATTTCAAGACTTGTTTGCTCTTTTGTGAAATCCCCCCTGGAAGTATGTGTCACGCATGAGTCACGTAATAGCGCTGACGTAATGACATCACGAGGCCTGTGTGGAATAGCGGAAGAAGAGACAAAAACAACAACAGCGGCGGCAGCAGCAGCAGCCTTCCGCGGGTCGGCGACGGTAGTTGAGGAGAAAGACAACAGAGCAATTTAACGATTACCTGTTCGGTATCATAAAGTCCCGGCGGTTTGTGAACGGTTAATCCACCCGTTGTTGTTTACAGTTAATTGCAAAATGTCGTTGTTTGGTAAGTTATTCGGCGGCGGGGGTAAGGGTGGGAAAGCGCCGACACCCCAGGAGGCTGTCCAGCGACTCCGAGAGACCGAGGAAATGTTGGCCAAAAAACAGGATTTTCTGGAGAAGAAAATCGACCAGGAGCTCATTACTGCGAAGAAGAACGGCACGAAAAACAAACGAGGTGAGGAAAAGCTCCTGAACTTCGTGGTTTGACTGGATAGTCAAACCGCTAGGTAGTTTGGTAGTTAGCCCGCAGGCTAACGGAAGAGGAAGGGACAGCAAAGTTGAGAGTTGACAGGCGGCTGCCTACCTGAACACAGGTCTGTCACCACGACCGGCTGTCTCCATTTTTAAATATCTCTTTTAAGGGGCAGCACAGTCTTAGTACTAATGATACAGAGAGAAACATATCAAACAACGAAGGAGCTAAAAACGGGGAGTTATTAAACTAAAGTCTAATCTATGCACTTTACTGATAAGTCGTCAAGCAAAGCTGTAAACTCCAAGACTGTGGCAAGTCCACTGACTTCGTGACAAACCAGCCAACACTAAACGTAACTTGTATTTATACTACTGCTTCTTCCGTCTACTGTGTGCCTCTCAGATATTACCATTATAATCAAGTAACAGAGTTAAGCAGCACCTACAGCTGTGTTGAAAGTATTTCCAGAATCCTCTTCTAGCTAGATAATAATAATAATAATAATAATAATAATAATAATTAGTCAGCTGCATGATAAAAAAACATTTTAACCCATTCCAATCCAAACCAAGATGGTAGCTGAAAATGCCTTTCTTGATTTCTATGATGAGAACTAAAATGTACAAGTTTTATCATAAGTTATATTTGTTTATATTAATTTGACTATAGTTTGTTGTTTAATCATTTCACACACAATGACATACTTATATATTTTTTTATACAAAAAGACGGAAACCTGTGAGTGTCACCATATGAAGCACATCGTCAATTGTAGATACATTCACACACAGAATTATGTAACAGGACCACAACTGCCTTTTGATTTTTAATGACAAAATGACGTCATGGCAGGACACGTAGCTTATCTGCTTTCGAGCAAATACGTGTCACAGGGAGAGGCCAGGACTACCTGCAAGTTTGTGACTGACATTGACACTATCAGTGACAGATTATGATCAGGTTTATGCCTTAACAACTTTCGATTGTGCCTGTGAAGGCACTGACACTGGTATAATACTGTTAAGGCCTGTAGTTGATGTGCTCATTCACAGCACTATTCAGAAGCTTAAATATAACCAGCAAGTTCAGTTTAAGACCTGTGAGACACTCAGACACTTAACACCAATTTAAACTCCTTAAAAGGCAGGATTTACCAACTCTGGAAAGTTGTCATGGCAGCAATAATTTGCTCCTCCATCTTAACACTAAACAGTAGAATTAGCACAATGCTATATGGTACACACTACTGGGTGTTCTTCCAGAAATGTGTGCAACTCTTGCTGCAACACAAGTGTGCTATGGTTATGGTTATATGATTGAGAAATAAAATAAACAGAAATATGCTCATTTTCAGCAGATATTAGCCACTATAAATTTTCATTTGATAGTTTGTGACTCCATTTGGTAAAAAAAAAAAGAAGTAAAATTTATTTCCTATCTTGCACATACATTGGTTGAATGTGTGCTGTTTGCACCTGTTTTTACCTGAGTGGGGCATCCTTGCATTAGATGATTCTTGGGCATTATGATCCCATTTACAGCTGGTATGTACCTGCAATCTATATGTGGATATCTTTTCTGGATGAGGAAAAAACACTTTGTTAATGCAAGTGTAAGAAAAATTAAGTAAAGCCCATTCAGCCTCATTGCTTCCCTTGAACCGAGATGTGCCATGTTAGTTCTGCCAACCTGAATTTGCATTTTGAGATCTGATCCCCATGCCGACAGAATTGAGATAATGAGAATGCTTATTAATACCAGGTGGGATACAAAAGGCCTGTGATCTGATGTCATTATCCAGCGTGGGCATCCACATACAGATTGTATACATATATTGGAACCGGTTCCAATTCAGGAACGATTCTCAGCACAAACACTTTTTAGCCCGGAGATGTTCTTGGGAACAGTGCAGGATGTACACTGTCTCTCAGCCAGTGCATGCTGGGACAGGCTCCAGCCGCTCATAACAGTGAACAGGATAATCAGGTGTAGGCGATGGATGGATGATCACATAAAAACCAAATATAAGGAAATAAATTACATGTCTTGCTATGCCAATATTAGATAGTCGACCTCCTGAAGCACGACCAGCATATTTAACGTGAAACTGGTTGCCTCAAAATCACACACATTATGTTCTTCCTGCTTCAGCTTTCTGACTGCGGTGAAGGTTTTATTTCAGCTTGTGGAGAACGAGACCAATACCACATTTGTTGCATTCACTTAGTGCAGAGGGGCGGGTGGCGTAAGTTGCTTGTAAGAGCAGAGTATAACTGTGCTACGGCCCATTGCTGTTACATTATTTGTGCATTTACACAGGTTCTGCCTTATAAAAAATATTTTAACCCAAAAGAAATCAAAACATGTATGAAAACACACAAATACCTTTAACAACCAACCGGCTCCTATTTGTGATGTTTAAAGTATATTTTATGTTTTGCAGAGTCCAACAAAGTTGCATCATACAGTTCATTATTTGTTGGATTGAATAAAATCCAAGGCAAACAGGGTGTGCAGTAATTCTACTATTATTCAGCTGATAGAGTTTTAACAAATATTATGATAATATACCATTACTACAGACACAACACTAACACTCGGACCACTAGCACTATGGTCTCATTTACAACTGGTTTTAAAAGTCCCTTTCTGCTTTACATGGTACACCAGCTACCAACCCTGAAACCTGATTTTCAACATCCTGTCACTTAGCCTCCCTTCAGGCTATAATACACACAACTGATAACTTCCTCATAGCAAACACAAACCTACCATGATAACAGCATCTGCATGATGGAAGTTAGCTGTTAGCTACTACTCAGTGTTTCCACATTTTACAACTATACTTCACCTCCTTCTCGTTGTTTGACATCAGGTATTTTAATAACGCTTTTTGGCTTTGTTCATTTTCCACTTGGGTTTTTCCTCCGAGCTATAGAGGGTTGAAGCAATCAGGAAAGAACTGAAGTATGACATCATGGTGAGAAAATGACTAGCAACTAATACAGTACGTCAGCAGAATCAGACTTTACACATAGGGTCAGTCACTTTTGTAAAATGCCACTGAGGTTGTCAAGTGGTCAGTAGAAAATAGTGGGGCAACAGGAAAAACAGAGGGTCACAGATTTAAAGTGACCTTGTGAAATTCAAAGGGGCGCTCTGAATGCAGCTGTGTAACCCAGAGAATCTAATAATCATTTGTGTGATGTTGGGTAACGATGTTATCAGTCTAGGGATAGGGCCTGCGGCTGATATAATCTGATGAAACTGGAACTGTCAGCTGCTGTCTGGCTCCTGGTGGACCAGAAAAACCACATACAGTAGATTGATAAAGGTGTGTTTGTGTGTGTGTGAAAAAGCCCAGTTATGTGTTTAAACCATCAAATTTTAACATGGTAGGTATCAAAAACGGTCAAATACTGAAAGCTGTGAGCAGATGTCTGTTCAGATTTGAATTTGTCTTTCTCTATCAGACATGTTCTGACTGCTTAAAATTTTCAGATTTGTTTTTTAGAAGTTCTTGTACAGCTGCTTGTAACATTTGAGAACTTTGGCTTCACTTTTTAAATGAAAACATGTTCTTTGTGATGTATTGAAACAAGACAAAGAGCCTAGAGTCATGTTAGCGGCTCTGTGACACTGTACTTAAGCACAGCGGTGCTTTGAGCTACATGCTAACATAAGCATGCACACATGCTCACAATGACAATGCTAACATGCTGATGTTGAGCAGGGATAATGTTTACCATGTTAACCATCTTAGTTGAGAGTGTTAGCATGCTAACATTTGCTAATTAGCGCTAAACAAAGAGGCTGATGGGAATGTCATTAGTTTTTGCAGGTTTTTGGGCATTTTGACCTGATGGTGGCGATCAGTCTGGACCAAACTGGTGGGCCAGTCAACTGACCAACATTGCCACGCTGCTGGCATGGCTAAAAATGTTTGTGTAAAGCTCAATCATCACATTGGCACTATATAATGGAACATTTAAAATGATACCCTTTCCTTTTCATGCCATTGTCAGTAGTATACCATTAAATGAATCAATCTTTGAGGTTTGTGTTTACATGCAGAGCCCACATTTCAGAAACATCCATGTTAACAGGAAACCTGGTGGCCCTTTTCAGTTTAAGGGATTAAGAACAACCAGGTTAATACAGGAAGACCTTTGCTAGAAAAACTGATTACTTGATCCTGGATACCCGTGTTTCTAAAACACTTCTTAAGTGTGTGTACATTTGTGTGACACATCTCTTGGACGTGGAAAGCAACGCTGATGCAGCGACAAAGCAGGATGAAAGCAAAGATTATTGCTTATAGCTGTGCATCTTTTGTATAAAAGAAATTTAATTTAAAAACATAAAATATGCACTACTAACTAGCTCTTTGTCTGTTTTGAAGTGTCTGAATCAGATAACAGCAGCCTGCCTCCCACCGAACTTTGCACTGTCATTTTTATTGTACAACTATTCCAGTTACCTTTTTGCTGCTCAAGAGGGCGACAGCAAGTAGAAAGTATTTCACAGCTAAACTCAAATCCTAACCTCAGCTAAAGTTAACTTTGGTCTTTTTTCAAAGCTAAACCGTATGCAACTTCTATCTCATCTTTTAATCTCGATTCCATAACCAAGCTGTAATCCAGACGCACACCAGCATACACACACACATATGACTCAGCACACACACACACATATGACTCAGCAGCTTTAGGTCACCGGCTCCATTCATGAGATGATTTCCCATGTCAGCACCAAAGGGGAATTCCCTGTGTTCTGATTTAGA
This sequence comes from Maccullochella peelii, assembly GCA_002120245.1. Taxonomy (NCBI): domain Eukaryota; kingdom Metazoa; phylum Chordata; class Actinopteri; order Centrarchiformes; family Percichthyidae; genus Maccullochella; species Maccullochella peelii. Next base: position 7,361 of record LKNJ01002177.1, on the reverse strand, counting down.
TAATTGTTTCTGTGTATTTAAACCTACACGGGAAAGGCAAACTCCCAGAGAGACACTGACATGCTACATACAGAATATACAGCTAAAAAGAGAGCTGGAACAATTATAGATTGGTTAATACACAGAATATCAGTTGGAAACAATTTTGAGACTCAAGGCATCGTTTAAACCAAACAAATTGCAGAAAAGCCAAACATTCACTTGTTCCAGCTTAAAATGTGCGTATTGATGGCTTTTCTCTATTTTGAATATGTTTGGATTTTAGACAGTTGGACAAAACAAGACGTGAAGACGTCATCTCGGGCTCTTAGAACTATTTCTTCAGTTTTTTTCATGGGCTGAACGATCATTTGATTAATTGAAAAAATACAAATTAATCAGTAATGAAAATAGTTGTTGCTGCAACTAATTATTTTCATTTGATTAATCTGTTTAGTCTATTAAAGTTCAGAATATAGTGAAAAAGGCCAATCAAATTTACCAGAGCCCTTCTTTAACAGTCAGATCATCAGATAGAAAAATCCTCACATTTGAGAAACTGGAGCCAATGAATTCATATTTGCTTCATAAATGGCTTAAACAACTAATTTATTGTCAAAATAGTTGTCAAAGATTGACTAATCAATGAATTGTTTCAGCACTAATTCTACAAATGTCACTTTTTCGTAATCAGCCAAAACCAGTCAGAGGTGTCCTTTCCAGTGGTCCAAATATTATTATCCCAGTTATTTTGGACGACACCAGCCCTCTGTGTGCGTGATGAGATGCAGGTCTTGTTCTTGAGAGAAATGTGTGAGGAGACAAACTTAAAACAGCCTCACTGAAGCATACTGCGTCTGTAGGCAGAGATTTGGCTATGACGGGATTTTATCAGATTAACAGAGTCTTGCTCCATTAGCACAAACACTGTAATTCAACATGCCAACAGTTCACTGCAGCTCATCTCACAGCAGCACAGCTCCTCCTGCTCCCAATCTGTCCTTCCAACACTCACACAAAGCGAGCTGCTTCTGCTGCATTGTAATGCAATACCAAAGGTCTGCTGGTTATGGCTTCATGTTCTGGTTGTGCTGTGGTTTGTTGTGTCTCTGTCACAGTTCCAATGTTCACTGGAAGTGTTTCATAAGCACAGTGTCTCCAAGCAGGCAGAATTTGTCTTTGTTTTTGGGCTACAGTTATGCATTCTATTGAATTGTCTGTTTATCTCTGTCTTGTTGTCTATTTCTCTCACGGTTCTTCTTAAAATACCTCATCAACACCCACTGGTTTGTTTTTATAATGAGAACATTGGCAGGAATTTAAAACAAGACTGAGAGTCTACAGCCACTTTAATAAGGAGGTGTAGCTGCCTCCTGAACTAATTTTGTCTCTTCTCTTTCTGTCCAGCGGCTCTACAGGCCTTAAAGAGGAAAAAGCGGTATGAGAAGCAGCTGGCTCAGATTGACGGGACGTTGTCCACCATTGAGTTCCAGAGGGAGGCGCTAGAGAACGCCAACACCAACACAGAAGTGCTCAAGAATATGGGCTTCGCCGCCAAGGCAATGAAGGCTGCACATGAAAACATGTAAGAGAGACCTTTTAGAAACAAGTTACATGTTCTGTTCTGTTATCGTCTTCCTGTTTTTGTCAGTTCTTGTTTCTATTTGGTTGGTGGTCCAAAGATCTAAATGGCACATGGTCCATCACTGGTTTATATTGATTCATCCTTGTATTTCTGCATACATTTTCATGTCTTCTCTCTCTCTGTGTCCTCCTGTTTCACAGGGACATAGACAAAGTAGACGATCTAATGGCTGACATCACAGAACAACAGGAAGTGGCTCAAGAAATCTCAGATGTCATTTCCAGACCGATCGGTTTTGGAGACGAGTTTGACGAGGTGAGAACATAGACCAGAACCATTTCCGGAACTCAGGAATCTTGTGTGCGTTGCAACCGGTGGAACCAGGATCTAAATTTTGTTAATCTGCCTTAATTCTGACCTGCTCTGGGGCTAATACTTTCTGATGGCCCTGGAACTATCAGGGGGAATTTGTAATGTTAAACATCCAACCAACTGGTCAGACACAAACCTCATAGCTGCTACAACTTCACCGAACAAGCAATGGTGGACTCTCGTATGAACATCAGTTTGGTAACTCAGGATTGAGGTGCTTATGGAAGACACTTGTACATGTGCTGTATTATTTATCTGTGCTGAGCTGTAGAGTTGAGACTTAATTCCCACTCAAGTCGCAAAAATGAGTATGTGTGACTGGACTTGGACTCGTCTGCTGTGGGACTTGACCTGAGACATGAAGACTTTCAAGACATTCACATAGCCTATTCAAATTTGCCTTTCATTCTAAAATGAATTTGTCTGTGTCTGTGGTGTGCCTACGCAAACCTTGATTGCTTGATGACTTACGTGTGTGTGTGTGTGTGTTCAGGATGAGCTTATGGCTGAGCTGGAGGAGCTGGAACAGGAAGAGCTGGACCAAAATCTTCTGGAAATTGAAGGAACAGACGACGTTCCTCTACCCAGTGTACCATCTACATCACTACCATCTAGACCAGGTATTATATGTCACTTTCATAAAAATTTTATTTAATTCACATGTGACACTGTGCAGCATACCATCCACATCACTAAAATCAAAATAAATTAAATGTCATGCTTTATTTCTGTTCCTTTTTTAGCCAAGAAGAAGGTGGAAGAAGACGAAGACGACATGGCGGACCTCGAGGCCTGGGCGGCTAACTAAGCTAGCTTGCCCTGCTAGCTAGCCAGTGCCCCTCTCCTGTCTGTCTCTGTGCTACCAGGCTGGTCCCAGACATCTGGAAGAGAGACAGGGACTCTGGGCTACTGAGCTGGCTGCTGGCATGCTGCCCTGTCTTTACGCCTACGTCCCAATATCTAACCATACCCCAACCCTAAAGTATGCACTTGTGCCCATGTTCACTGACTTAAAATGAAATGGACCCAGGCTTTTCTTCTCTGATTAATGTTACAGTAAGAATCTCTTTGCTCCAGCCGCGCACTCATCTGTTTCTTAAGGACACAGAGCAAATGTCATGCCCTAACAGCCTGTGGTTATGTATATATCGAAGTTCTCTTTGCGAGGAAAAATAGTGCATTAAAGCGCACTTAGGTCAGGAGCGTGCAAGTGCATACTTCTAGGGAAGAGTGTGTGGAGGAACAGGACGAGGCTTTGTTTCCGGGAGGAATGTGAAGAATCAACAAATGTGTGGGGGAAATAAAAAGCAAAAACAGAACGACGACATGACTCAGCCATTTTTCTGCTTCCTGCGTTGTCATCTCTCTACTCTTCTACAATGATGACAACAGCCTATCGCCTACATCATATCTGCTAAATCTCAACAGCAGCAAAGAAAAGATAAATTATGAAAATGTAGGACTTTCTCATTGAAATATTGCTGTCAGACTACAAAACGATGACATGTTACAGCAGTGGAAACATCTTGTAATGGGAGAATCCGGGGTTTCATCCGTCTGTCAGCCATATGTCCTACCAAAGTGTCCAAGGGCAACTTCTTGGTCCCTTTTTTTTTCCCCATCACTGAACATTGTACTGTAGCACCAGTGCCTGGTTTTTACCAATGACATCAGTAAGGTTTCCAGTAAGGGCTGAAACAGGCTTTGCAACTGCATATCTCACATCTTAAAGCAGACGTGGCTGCCTCAAGCACAGAGGTCCCTTGAAGAATTTGCTTAACGAAACATTTTAACAATCAGACATGACAAGAGATGTGAAAAATATCCTTTTCTGTGACCATTATTCTTCAGTCAGTTAGTGGAAGTTAGCTCTTAGCTAGCAGGCTCATTTACCACAGCAAGAGGTGTTACTCGATTAAAAATCACATGTGCCTGACACCTCCAGCGCCTTGTCTCTCTGTAGTTTAACAGTGATGTACTCTGAGAAAATCCTACATTGGTTGAATTTAACGATTGTGTGTGTGTGTGTGAGAGAGAGAGAGAGATGTTTTTTCAGCCTTTTGACACAGTGACCTCTTCTGAATATTCAGATGGTGAGCTGGATTTTGTTTCATTTGCTCTCGACTCAGCTGTAGGGCAAAATTGAGTTAAACATTGAGACACGAACATGAGACGTGATGGTTCCATGTCGGTTGATTAAACGGCTGTAGCTACACGTCCCACCTATCGGCACACACGTTTATGCATGGACGGATTGGGGTTGATCCCGACTCAAACAGATGGCTGTAATTTAAACATGACTTCAAATAATTAGATTAAATGAAGTACTGATTTGAAACTTTTGCTCATTTTTGTCAAAATCACCTTATGTGTGAGCGGGTCGACCCCAGTCCTGATATTTAAAGACAAACTATTGAAAAGAAACTTGCATATGCCAATGGAGATTGTTTGTTTTTCTTTTCTGTTTACCTCAAATATCACTCATGTTCTGTCTGGCTGTACAGACGCACGGTGTAACCTGTAGCCAGTTCTGCTCAGAGCTGTATAAAGAGGTTGGACACTGGGGATTTTCCATGTGGCAGCAATGTTGCTCGGTGACTGGGGTTGTATACAGTTTATCTAAATAAAGTTGGGATTTGTTGCAAGTATTGGCACTGTTGCATTTGTTCACATCTTCCTCAATCAGCGACCATCTGGAACTTGGTTCTGTATAGTTAGCATTGTACCCTGGTATTCAGGCTTCTCGTTTGTCTCATGATCACCTCAAGTTCTTAAGTAAGATTTTGAGGTTCTTGCACATTTCCATTTTATGCTACTTTATACTTATACTCCACTACATTTCAGAGGGAAGGAAATAATGTATTTTTTACTCCACTACATGTATTTCATTTCTACAGTAGGGCTGAACAATTGATCGAAATATTATCGAAAGCGCAATATCAAAAAATCGCAGCTCCTGTGTCAAATGTGTCACAACATACCATTATAAATGAAGCGTTGTGGTGCTACAGAGATGCCCCGGCCTACAAATCATATTCTCCAGATGTAAGGAAACATTCTTGTTTGGTAGAGACCCTGGCAAAAATCACATCATCTTTATTTTTTTTTTCAGTGAAAATGCAATGCAAAAATGACCATTCCCACAAAATTGTGACTCATATCGCAATATCTGTCAAAATAATCGCAATATGATTTGATTTTTTTTTTTTTGGCATATCGTTAAGCCCTATTCTGCAGTCCCCAGTTAATTTTTAGATAAAGATTTTACATTTAAGACGTGTACTTGGGCTTAGCTGCTGAGCCTAAATACAGCTAACATGCTAACAACAGAATATTAAAGTCAACTTTATTGTCATTTCTGCCATATGTACAGGACATAGAGGATCAAAAAGGCGTTTCTCTCAGACCTCGCCATCTTCCACAGTGGAGCCGCGGTATCGAGTTCCCGCCTATACACCCACCTGAACCAATCGCGAGCACACTCACAATTGTCAATCATAACGTGACACCCCCTTTTTATAGCATCAAATAACTAATTAAAACCAAACTTACCATTAAAATGAAAACTTGAACAAACATCAGGCGACGATTGAGATGTTTTTGTCATGCCGTCCATCTTTATATATAGTCTATGGTATATACAAGTACTAAAACAAAACAAGGGTTTAAAAATACTAGGATAAAAACAACATACTACAAAGTACTAAGAATTGAACTATGGACAAGTTAAACTACGGGTCCGGAGGGGCAAAAACAAGCCACAGAACAAGAACACAAGCTGTAATGATAATAAATTAAGTGCTCGCAATATGCGAGTGGAGTTTAATTATGAGGGATTTGATCAAATCCTTAGCATTTCACCTTCATTACTCAAAAGTAGCACAGAGTCTCTGGAGAACCACAGTGGTTTGGAGCTCGACTCCACCCAATACACAGTTGCTGGCCTCCATCCACACCTCTCTCCCCCCGCACTGTTAAAGCAAGAGGCATAGGATTAAACCTCACCTCTGACCCATGACTCTGCTCTATTAGCCACTGCGACCCATGAGCTAAAGAAATCTAGTGTTGTTGTAGTGTAACCTGAGGACCTAAATATATTTTATGTAGACTTCAATAGTGAAACTATTTGGTTTGTGTGTAATTTAGGAATGAAAGTCTTTATTGTGGTATGCAAATTTGCATTTTATTACATTGCAGATATTCATTTAATGCTCCCTTATTATACTTATGAAAATACAAAGACTTTTTACTTTATTTTACTGTACTTTCTTTGACGCTATAGTTCAGATAGCTTGGATGCAGTTTTAGTGACACAACAATTCAGGGCCAACTGTGGTTTGCACCCACAGTTGTATTACTGACTGTATTCATAATCTACTTAAGTAATAAAGGAACAAATAAATAGTCCCACTGTATAAATAATCCTTCTTAGGAGGAAAAACATTATTCCCTGTGAGTTAAATATTTTAAAATCTGAACAAAGAATTTCAGTGATTTGGTGACAGTGGAATGTTATTTACTACATGGAGTACACTGGAATTTAGACTCAAGCGCTGAAGACTTGAGACCGCAGTCCGCTGTGGTCCAGATCAAGACCACTTGAAACATGCTCTTAAATTAGCTGTAGTATAGTGTTTCTACCGGTGGGCTGAGTTTAGCCCCTTCAACATGAGGCTTTGAGTCTTTCACTCTCTGCATTTCTAGGCTTATGCAATAGTCACTACATTTCCCGGCCATATATTGTCATTCTCAGGACACATTAGGCTTCTCAGAAATTGCATCAAATAGCATTTATGTGAATAGTACTGTGCATATTCTAGAATATTTTCTATGAACAAGATATTTGATCTGCCTCAGGCTGTTTATGAATCGGCCCTATTTCATGTCAGTGACATCCTCCCTGTCCAAAACTACCAAGTAACTGGAAAATCTAATTTCTACGAAAATCTGTCTTTTTATGTTATATCATTCAGTCATTTGTCAAGTTATACTAATTTTCAGATACATTACACCTGTTAAATTCTTCATTTAGGTTGAAATATATCTCTGATTCTCCTTGTATTGTGCAAAGTTGTGCATGTTTATGTGTGCGTAGAAAACGTTTTCAAATCCTTTGCTTAAGAAGAAAATTCTCAGTAGACAAATAAGGAAAAGTACAAGTCCTGTGTTCAAATGTGTACTTGAGTAAAAGTAGAAAGAATCAGCAGTACAGTGTATTAGAACATCATAATTACTCATCCCTTTTAGAGTGAAAAATTAGTGATGTGTTCATTTGTATGCAGTACTGCACTATAACACTGCATCATATTTCAGCAGTTTTTTGTGAAATTTTAGCGAGCAACCACAGCTTCTGTGTTACAGGAAATATAGTGCAGTCAAAAGTAAGGCAAGGCAAGGCAGCTTTATTTATATAGCACATTTCAAA
>LKNJ01002176.1:68750-117627 GCA_002120245.1 Maccullochella peelii | reverse complement strand
TTTGCAAATAAATTTCAGCTTTCAGCATTCCCACGCATTTTCTGCAGTAAATGCAATTTTTCTAGTTAATTCTGACCTCTGGTGGTCCTGAGGAGGTACTGCTGCGTCCACAGACTGAACCAGGCTTGAATGAACTAGAGTACCCATGAAGTGGACTGGGACAGCTGAACAAGGGTCATAAATCCTTGCTAGCTGCTCTGCTCATGAAACGGTCCTTGTTAACAGTTATCTACGACGCTCCAATAACTGCCCTGTGCATGCTGCTGTTAGGCTAATACAAAACCAGGCTACGTTAAAAATAGACGCCAACACTGCCCTGACACCGCCAGGGTCTCTTTGTACATGTCAGAAATGTAATGTTACACCACGGCGACACGTGCTAGGGTTAGAATCTAAGCTAAAACTAAATAAATGCAGACTACAGACTTAAGTCGTGTAACTAGTTTTAAAGTACTATAATGCTACAAGAAGAAGCTTAATGTGTTTATGATTTTTCCACACATACAGTATGCTGTCTATCAAGTATCCACATATATGAATATATTACTACTTTATCAAAACTAAATAATAGGTCCACAGAGAGAGAGACCATAGACTGTAGCCTTATATAAATTGGTCTATGCACGCATAAAGCAACACTACACGAGCCTCTGTGCTAAACACAAGGCATTTATCATAAACATTAAATATCAATGTCAAATGCACTTACTGTCGAACCAGGGTTAGCCCAAATGTTAGCGCTGTCATGCTCTGGAAGTTAACCACGGAGTAATATCGCAGAACCGTGCGGTAGTAATTCAAAGACGACTGGAGTAGGCCTACAGTACGCGTCTCGCGCCTCCAGAGGAAATGAAGTTGACGCACAGACATTTGGACAGCTCCCGTCAACATGGTTGGGAGGAACAGATTCATGGGTAGAAACGTTTAGAAAGGTCACCCCCCAAGATAACAGGCTGAACCCGACCACAGAACCCCACTCCAAACTTAAGGTGCAAACACTTTCTACTAAAGCTAGTTAGTAGAAAGGTAGACAGCTGCAGCCCTCTTCTGATTGGCTGAATACAGTGAGGAACTAGGCTACTTGGCATAGCCTACCTGTGATCAATTAACAGGTATAATGAAACCCATTCACTGCTGGCTACCTGTTTACAGTAACGTAGGCTACATCTTCTCTTTTTAAATGTAGCCTTAACTGTTTTGCCTGTCAGAAGTTTATTCCTTTACATCAATGTAAAAATATTAAACAGGTGTTTTCTTTATTTTCCAATACATTTGGGTTTTTATCAACATTTCATGAAATAATTACTTGATTACTGATTAATTATAATATAACGGATCTCCCAGGCAATCATTTCTGTTGTTTAAAGTGCATAATATGTCCTGACGTTATGTAGCCTATATACAGTATAGCTAACTATAACCACACTTGGCAGGTGTATTGCTGAGGACCCAAGGGAGTGCAGTGTCGATTGGATGGACACTGCAAGCAGCCGGTTCTTGACAACCAGCACTTTCGGGAGCCAAGCAATTGGGCTGAACGGGCACTCCACTAGAATTAATTGAACTAAATAAATTCAAATAAATTAAATTAAATCAACTCAAATTAATTATTTTTTGCACCTTTTATGTAGTACCACCATAAGTTCTCCGCCGCATTTCTATTTCTCAGTAGACTAAGCTGGAATATCAATACATCCCATTTTTCTGGCGTGTACACATTTGCAGGGAGTGTTTCTAACTGGTCTTCCTTATATTCCGGCCAGGGGAACACATATTGTCCCACGTTCATCATCACTGCTTTGTGTTGCTTTCAAGTGATTAAGTGGTACAGCTGAACTTTACTCCGCAGTATCATTGCTGACTCATACACACACACACACACACACACACACACACACACACACACACAAACGAGTCTATTGATCACGAAACAATTAGACACAGAGCTCAAAAGAAACACAGGCGTGGGAAATAGTGAGCTGATGTGGTGTCACACCCTTTAAAGCAGAAGTTTATTGAACAGAGGTTGTGCAACAGACATTTGAGGTACATGATATGAGTTATAGTGGGGTGGTGGGGGGTGTGGGGGGGCAACTCAAAGGGAAATCTGCACCATTGAAACTTCCAGATATCAGAATATTTATGGTTCGACCTGACAGGTGTAGCTCAACCCATTATTATGCGGCAGTTACAATGGTGCGCAGACACAATATTTCAGACCAGAACGTATCTTTCTCACATACAGAATCCGTATTTACTCACATTCAGAGTGATTGTGTTTGTATAAAGCAAGAACTGTACTTTGGCCATCATAGGAATGCTGTTTTCCCCTCTCTCGCACACAACAAGTCAGATGTAGCACCAACATGGACAGAAATGAACATGCCTGAACTATTTATGGAATAAACACCCCCCAAAAATGTTGCAATGAGCAAGTCTCCACTGAAACAGTGGGAATCATCCACAAAAACGCTAATTTGTCGTTGCTTCCCCCACCCCCACTGTATTCTTTCTCCTCCATTCCAGGCTCCCTAACTGCAGAGGTATAGGTGATGGATTTGTGTGTGTTGTATTTTGTCCAGTAATCCTGAGGTATAGGAAATACCACTGATGCAGAATGTGACTGAAGAAGGAGAGCAAAATAGATCAAAAAAGGGGGGAAAGGAGACATGCTATCTAAGCAAAACTGTACAAAGAACATTTCCAGTCGAATACTCATTTCATGTTCTTCTATCGCCATCTACTTCGTTTTTCTGAATGTATCTCTTAAGCAGTAAAATAATTATATTATAATACAAATGTTTATAAAATAGCAGCACACAGTGACACATCACGACTAGGTAATGTTATTTTTTTGTATAAATGAAACAAATTCATAGCTTTTAGCAGCGCAAAAAGACAACAATAACTCAATAAAAATATTGACACTTTTTTCTTGATGTCTTCACACCTCCTCCTCTGTCCTCTCTTCACTTTGGAATACAGTATCTCTAAATCTTAGAAAGACCCTTTTGCGGGTCTGGTCGCCCCATAAAATATATCAAACACAAATTGAAAAGGTGGTCTCAATATATAACACATGCAACAATAAAATTGCAGGAAAGAAAATCACAACCGTTAAGTTTGGGAGAGAGCTTACATCAGGCAAACAGAGGCAAAATGAAGGGGTCATATCAAATATTCAAACGGGGATGTTTTGTCATTAAATTGCCCATTTTTCTACTGAAAAACATCACTAAAATATTAGATCCCCACATTTTTCTTCAGTCTGACAAACATACACTCAGCAAAGTCACATACCATCATGAAAAAACTCAAGCATTAAGTCAAAGACACCTTGCTGTGGCAAAGCCATGTGTCCCATTAAAATAAAAGAAAAAAAAATCATCTGTCTCTTGTTTTGTGCTGATGTCTGTCTGGCTGATGAACCCCCTTGCCAATGATTTGAAGCAGCAAAGCTCACAGGGGACAGATGTGTTCACTGACAGACAATCGGCCTGAACTACTCAAGCCAGCACCATAGAAAACTGACCAACCACTGCAACACACATCAGTTAAGGTGGTTTCGAACAAAGGCTCTGCTCTGTCTTAAAAATGCAAACCTCATTGCCCTCTGAGGAACATGTGCAAATACTGGATGTTACGACCACCCTTTCTTGTAGGTCATCGCTGCCCTGTGTGACTATCTGTGGCTGTGATGCAGATAAATATGAAGAAAAATTCAAGTAAAAACAAATATTTCATTTCTTGACACTAAAAGAAAATCAAACAGAACCCATAGATCAGTGAACTCTGTGTGTGTAGGCATTTTCAAATTCATATTGGCATTTTTCGATTTCTTCAAATTCTCTGAAACGGTCAGACACCCCATCAACTTTGCACTTTGCTTGAATAGGAATGTCCTCTTGTCGTAAGTCGCAGAAAGCCTTTTTAATTTGACTCTTGCTTGACCAGGGTATGTCTCATGATTGGGAAACCAGCCCTACAAAGTAAACCAAAGAAAAGGCTAACAAGGAATAAAAGAAAACATCCATTCACCTGCAATCAATACCCAACGCAATTCGCAATTCATTTTACTTATCTCCTGGGGAGCATGTTCTCAAAGTGCTTTGCCATTGAAATCATATAGGGGAGCTGAAAACAACCCTATGTGGGACTCCAGATGCATTGACAATATATTATCATCCTGTACTCCTCTAACACCCCTTCGCCCCCCTCCCCGCTCCCCCCACCCCCCCTAAGAAAGTTCATCCTCACATGATCTGGCAGTCTCATTTTAATTTCCATGAAAATGGAAACCCAGAACGTTTTTGTTCACTTAGCTGTGTCATTGTAGACATCCATTATGCAAAATTAATGTTGATTCCATCCAAATATGTAGATATGAAAGTTTTATCGTGAGGCCATTGGGCATCTTTTGTTCGTTATCATCTTACAACCCCTGGCTGTAAATCCTCTCCTTCTCCTACACAGCAGCATGCTCCTGCACCACTGAAATCGGCCTCTGCCCTACCATCCTGTGCTGTGCACTCATGTGCCATCCACAGTTCCACAGTGACTTCTTCTCTTCCTAATTCTATCCACGCCACACCCTGTTCCCTCCCTGCTAATTAATACAGAGGAATCTAACGTCCTCCAGACTTTAAAAAGTATAGCCTCACCTTCTTCAAGATATTGTCCTCTCCTCTTCTCACGTGTCTCACATGTGAGAGGTCATTACTATGTTCAAACTCAAAGCAGCCTTTCACAACTAAGGAAACATACTGTAACAACGTGAAAAACAATGAAGTATCTGTAATATTTCATTAACAGAATGGCAGTAATAAACAAACACCTCACATGACCTCTGAGTCTGAGGTGCAACACCTCAGGAAAAATGCTCTTAGAAAGATAAGGGGCTCTAAGTGAAAGTCCCTTCGCCCATATCCTCCTTCGCTAAATCTTTTTCTGACTCACTCATAGTCCATGCACATGAGTTAATCGTTGGCCAACAATGAACCATGATACACTGTTAATGCATGAAGGCAGTGACATAGCATACAGATGCCCTGTTATACTGATGGACAAAGTATGTGTAGCCTCGGCTTGCTCCATAGTCTTTTAACGCAGAAACGTCTGCGACTTGACTTTGCTCAAGTGCCTCACGCCAGAGAATGCACACTGCTAATATAGATATAGGATCACATGTAGCATTCACACGCACACACGCACGCACGCAAACTGGCATACTCACATACATGCTTGCACAGTGTACCCACAATTTGACACTCACATGCAGCCTGACAAAAGGAGCTTATTGATCTCTACTACTCAGTTCCAAAAGATGTCCAATAATATTATTATTTATAATAATAATAATAATTACTAATACTAATAATTATTATCATCCCATCTCCTCCATGGACATGGGACCCACCAACTTCTAGCATAATGTTCTCATGGCTTTCCTCTGTCTGTCTCATCCTCAACACACACATGGACTGCCTGATGGTCGAGGAGCTCGACAAATGTAATAGTGATAACACTCACATAAAACAAAACAGAGAAAAAAAAACCTAAGCCCCACTCTGATCCCATGTATGCAATTTTTGAATGGTTCTTCTACCATAACAGCATCATTATCAAGCTATGGTTAAAATATAACTTAAAGATCATTCTATACAATCAAAGGCAGAATGCAGATATGATTGGCTTCCCTTCTGTATATCCAAGGCCCCACAGAGCTTCATCTTATATCAAATTTGTTGCTTTTAGACTAGAACATGGGGGCAGGTGTTTTTCACTTGAAGAACAGAAAATCTACCAAAAAACTAGCAAGCATTGTTCTTTTTCTTTTAAAGGGCTTGTGTTTTTAACATTTTTTGTTCTTTTGTTCTTTTTTTCTGCTTTTAAGAAAATTGAGGTTTTTTTCATGAAGCTTTTTTTTTTTGTACATCCCGTGCAACGATGCCCTCTGGTGGTTCACAAGTTGACATCGCGGACGTCTGTCGGGGTGGAGGATTGATCCAGCTCGTCCAGGCCTTTCCCGCTGGGGCCTCTCTGTGTCTGCTGCTGCTGCTGCTGCTGCTGCCGCCCCTCGCGCAGGCTGCTCACCAACACACGCTCAATCTGCTCCTGGCACTCTTTGAGAACATCCTGCAGTGTAAAAAGAGAGGGAGGACAAGTTGTAAAAATGTATACATTTTAATCTGCTAATGACTGTTGAACTGGTATTTTCGACATCACCCTTTTTTGCCTTGTTGACCGTTGGAAATGTCTGAAAACATCAATCAATTTTCCTGCACAAAATGTACAGCTCTTCCTTTTCATAAAAGATGTACAGTTCTTTCTTATTTTATCTTATTCTACTTTATTTGATAATATTTCTTTACATTTTTATTGCTAATTTCTCTATTTTATATATTTGTATTCTTGACTTGCTTTTTTACAGTACTTGTTTTTTATTTGCTTTATTTTATATATATATATATATATATATATTTTTTTTTTCTCTACTATGCTTATTTATGCACCAATATACCAAAGCAAATTCCTTGTATGTGAAAACCTACTTGGCAATAAATCTGATTCTGATAATAGAACATGGGAGAAAACAACTTTTTAAGAATTTACATCAAGTTATTTGGCAACAAATGTCTTTTAGTACAAAAGGCCTAAGCATATAGTTCAACATATATTCTTATTTTTCCACAGGTGAGTAGAACAGTTACTTATCTGCTCTGTATTTAATGCAGCTAGAAGGTTGGTAGAAGGTTCAGTCCGAATCAAAAGATATAGTACCATGATTGTGAAATCTGAAAACTTCCAAAGTCAATGCATGACAAACGGGGGCCCCTGGTGTGGTAGCAGAGGGGCCCCTGGGCAGCGTAGGCCAAGCGTTTTAAATGACCACCGATTTTCTAGCAGCTCTAGCTACTGCCAAGACTGAGCACAGACCAGACCTAAGCATTACATCAGCCCACTGGGGTTGTGCACTGAACACCACCCCTATAGTGCACGTACACACATATGCATTAACACACGCACACCTGTGCATGCACACCACTGCCTTCCCCATCCAACCACCCGCCTATCCCACCACCTCCGCCTTTCCCGAATACAGGCAAAACCCAAACAGAAGTAGCCTTGACAACGGCAACTGAAAACACAGGTAGTACTAAAGCTATGTTAATTACATCCACCTCCTGTGGGAACACAAAGGTGGTGCTTTTTTAACGAGAGCCAGTCTGTGTGCCTGCCTGCCTGCGGGGGATCCATCTGAGACCTGGCCGGCTCGCCTTTCACCATCAAAGGCCGCCGCGGCAACCTGAGAATCCACCTGGGAGAGGAGCCTCTCAACAGCGCTGAGCCCTCATATCCTTCCCTGATGGAGGGTTGACAGAGGGGACAGCGCAGCGCAGGAAGAGAGAGCAACTCACTGAGGAGGGGGAGAGGGTGGAGAAGGGTAAAGGGAAAGGAGTGCTAAATGGGTTGTTAGCAGGAGCATCAGAGAAAGGTCGAACTGTTTGTTGGGTGAGGAACAGTGATGACAATCATTAAAGATACTCAGAAGTAAGAGCAGGCTGCTGATACAGAACAAACTATATGAAAGTTCCTGTCTGAAGGAGCTGATAGAGAGTTAACACACTGCTCTCTGGTGGTGAAATACGAAAACACAACTGAGCTCTACACACGCAGCTCCCTGTCTTAAAGCACCAGGCATCTGTGGGAAACATGACTGAGAGCGCCCCATGGCCGGAGGGATGGGTGAAAGTGTACCGCTTGTGGAGCAGGGAAACATTCTTTAGAAATTTACAGCTAATTTAAACCTGATGGGCCACAGTTTGAGCCTGCGTTATAGCTTCTGGTGCCGCTGGGCCTCACTCACATCAGAATTGCTCATCGGGAGATGCACACGGGTGAGTGACAAAAGGTCACAGTGTCAAAGGTCAAACAGCATGACACATTACAGGGTGAGACATGTACTGTGTGAACTTGTGAAACTACACACGTTTCTGACTTCTAGTCCAACGTTTAAGACTGGTAATTTGTTGAAATTCTGTACATGTGGACAATGTTTGGAGGATTTCTTTACGGGTGGAATCTCTTTAAAAGAAGACTATGAAATCTATTACATTACATAACCACTGACAAAATGCCTAGAGGGGTTTTGCTGATATCCTGAAGTCTGCATGAAGTAATTCCTGCCTTGACATCTCTTTTATTTTGAGTTCTCCAGCATCTATCGATGATTGGCTTGAGAGAGTTTTTTGGGTCACAATCCATGAAGAATGATTTGATGTTGAGGAGTTTGGACTGATCTGGGCTGGGTGCCTCCGGGAGGACGTTTTCCCCAGCAATGGGTCTGACGTGGAGGAAACCCGACCAGCGCCTGTCCCTTAATCTCCTCCAGAGGTTGGCCGCTAACATGGGTGTGTGCGCACACATGAACACAAAATCTTCCCGCCAACATGTGCCCCATTGGTCATAAAATCTCAATTCCTGTGAGAAAATTAAGTAAAGCGAAGAACATGTAAAGGAACTGCCTGTGTCTTACCGCAAGAATGCACGCCTTCACTTCTTAAAAGACATTCTCCCCCTGTCTCTGCTGCTCTTTAGAGCGGCAGTTCGGATGCCAAGCCCCATGGGCTTTATTCGAGAAACTTTAATGACTTCAATGTGTAACTACTGGAAACACCAATACTGTTTTCAGAGAAGCTCTAGGTACTTGGATACTGAGGGGGCCAACAGCACTGAATGAGTTGGCCATGGGAGGTAGTGCTATACTTATGCATCTTATTTTGCAGCCTCAACCCGGAAACACACAACCACCTCAGATCCTCCCTTGTCGTTACGGTCATCCATCTGCCCCACCTCAATCATACATCATACTGGAACAATCTGTCTGTCTGACAAATCAAGGCACGCACATTATCCCGCGAGCGGCCTTTGTGACACTGGCGGTAGGGGGGAAGTTGTGCAGACAGACAAAACCAAAAGGAAGAAATGTGTGAAGCCATGGAATGTGTTTTAACTGCTGACTGTACCACACAAGACAGTGTTAGCTTCTCTGGGAGGACTTGGTGGCCAGACAGCTGAAACACACAGGCAGACACACACTGACGACACACACACTTCGGATCTCAGGGAATCTTAAGACAAAATATCCAGAGGCTGATAATGGAAATAAGGAGTCACCACATGACTTGAATTTCCACGAGTTCCACGACAATATAAAATGTGACCTTTCTCTTTCTTTAGCCAGCATGCCGAAACACCACAAGTGGTGATGCCACAGGCTGTGTTATTAGAGATAGTCTTTCCTAAAAAATGCATCTTTGTTGCAAGCATTTTGGCTCCAGCACATTACTGTTGAACACCCCACCCCCACCCCCAAAAAATAAATAAATAACAATAAAAATTACATTTCAACTTCATATTCATCCATCGTGCAAGTTATATGAGACCATCTCAGTGATAGTTAGGCCACAATGGAAACCAGAGTGATTGAAAAAAGAGGAATGAAAACAGGAAGAGAGGAGAAATGGGAAAATGTGTTTCTGGTGTCTGATTCTGACCGGAAAAAAAAAGATGAATGAGAGACTGAGAGAAAATAAGTGTCAAAACGATAAAAACTAGGAAGTGGTGGTCTTAAACCCTTCCACTTCTCTAACCTCTATTTCCTGTTTTAATCATTCAAGAATAAAGGGAAGCTCTACACGCTAGGCCTATTTTGTGTTGGAGCCTATATTTCAGCTTTCTCCCTGTCACTACAGATGACCTGTGCAGTTTAGGGGAGTTGCAACTGATCGGTCTCCTGCTCAACACATTCTCACAAATTTTACATTTTCTCTCAGGCACACTGCCTCGCCTGCTGTCCCTAACAGGGAGCCCCCTCTTGGCCACACCAGGTGCATGTGAGGCTGCACACATTCTTCCAGTGGCCCAAGATGGTGACTTGGCCATATCACATTTCCACTGGAAAACCACAGCTTCTGGATACCACAGATGCCAGCCGGGTGCCAGGGGGGTGGCATTGGCCATGATGCTGTTGGCAGCAGCAGCTGCAGAGGTTGGCGAAACTTGCTTTGCCTTCATATTTTGCCTGGCTCTTTGGCCGGCTGGCTACGAGACGCTGCTCTACCATCTTGCCATGCCTCTAAACTGCCAGCCAAAACCAAATACAGTACGTTATGTGTACACATTTACACATTCTCAGGTTCATACCGCCACCCTGATGACTGCAGTCGAAATTGAGGTTGAGTTGGCCCTTGGGTGTTGAACTGACGTATAAAGTGGTTCAGTTTTTGGGAAAAGAAGCTAGGTTAAGTGTTAAAATGACATGGGCAATCACCATTTCCTCTTTTTTGTGTGTGAAAGCTTAAATGCTCAATCAGTGACAAACAACGTCAATGCTAACAGCTACTTCTGGCCATCCCTCATTAGGCTGTTTTTTACATTGTATCACAAGTGGTGCACAAGTCTGACAAACTTTATAAACCACAAGATACTCCATGTGTTTAGATTTGGTTGACTTATACTAAAGCCTCTCATATATGTTGAATTAGGAAGGGTGCCCTCTGTTTTGCCTCCTGTGTTTACTGCGAGCCATGGCTTGTCTGAATCCAGGAATGTGAGGAGTTGATCATAGAGACACAGCGTGACTTAATTCCCTCAAGTCTAAGACCTTGCAGCCTAAACACACTAAGGCCCTGTGCTGCTGAGGTCAGCTATTTGTTTTTCCTCAGCTGCTGAGCGAGACTTCACACTGCTCGCACCAGAGGGAGCCATGCCTTCCAGCAGCGATGCATTATGGACTATAGGAGGAGATGAGAGGGGGCTGATTGTCGCAAGGGAGGCATGACACCCCCCCAGTGTCCTTTTCACACTTCAACAGCTTTCTTCCACCTCCTCCTCCTCCTCTGCCTCTTTTGGGACCGAATTTAACATACCAGGGCTGAGGCCTGGGATCCGTGTCACGCCCTTTGTCTGCTCCCCGTGCAGTGAGCACATGTGAACTCTAAATGTTCATGTTTGAATTAAGTCTACTATTACTAACTAAAAGTCTTTTTCATCATGTTTGGTATTAGGAGTCCTGCCAAGGCAGTGCCCTCAGAACTGGAACGGGTCCCTGGGCACTGCGCTGTGGCTGCCCACTGCTCCTGAATAGTTAGGACGGATCAAATGCAGAAGACTGATTTCCCCAAAGAGACTAATAAAGAATAACTTAATAACTTGACTTATCATCTCACAGTCTCACTCTCCTTACACTCAGCAGCTTTGCCCACCTACTCACCCTTCCAGTGAGCAAGCTGAAGCCCTCTCCCATCTGCGTGATGAAAGCCAGGCATCTCAGAGTCAGTAGAGGCCCTGCCTGTGTTTGGACTCAACTCACCCACCACCGCAACATTCACTGTACCCAGACAGCCACACAACGGCCTGGCCAGCATTCCTGTCAGCGACAGAGCATACTGTATATGCTCTCAACCTGGCTCGATTTAGAGGATTCTTTATATGAGGGGGCTGATGGAGAGGGAAAGAACCTGCCACATTTCTACAGTCAAGTGTATGTCTGCATATAAACTGATGCAGTTCAGGATTTCTTTTAATGAAGACATTTTTGGTCTTAGTTGGATGCTCTCTTTTATTTTTTCTTCTCATGACAAATATTGGCAGAAACCCCCCCAGAAATGGCTTTGCGGAAAGCCAAATCCCAACAAAGAAGCCAAATCTGAGTGTGACATTTCAACATTTCAACTTCTGTCTGTTGCAAACACACAACCTCAACAAACACGAGGCATTTCTTAACTTTTGACAGAAATAACAGGGATATTTTCCCTCAGAGAAGTAGCAAGTCTCGTAAAAAAAAAAAAAAACAACCAACTGAATTAGCTTGTTAACAGTAACAGATTGTAAAACTGTGGTAATAAGATGAGTTAACTGTGGCATTTAACTGGAGTTGCAAACAGACAGAAGAGATGAAAAGCTTCCAACGACAGCAGCAGATGATTCAGCTTTGAATCATACTGTTACTGTAATAATTGAACCCCTAACTGATGTCAGCAGAGATTCCAACATTTACTCCTCCTCATTCAAATATTACTCAGAAACATCGCCCCCCAAACTTTCCAGACATGAGCGTCAAACTCTTAGATGAACCTGACTAACAAGACCACACTGGAATTCAGTTTTTTTAAATTCAGTTCTTGTTTATATAAATATATATATAACCAAGCTGCAACGAGGGTTCTGGATGTGACAGAGGAGCATAAAACAAACTCACCACTTCTGTGTTTGTGATTTTGGCCAGCAGGTCTGTCAGACTGTCGCCCCACTGTGATTGGTCAGCAGAATCCAGCTGTAGGCCGCAGATCGCTGCCCCCACACTTCCTGTGGCAATCATGGACGGAGGGTACATGGCGAATCTGAAATCTGTTAGAGGAAGAAAAGCTAACTGAGTTAAATGTGCCTTCAGTGCTATTAGTTTGTAAATGATAAGGATAAGTATATTGTTACGTTAAGTAAGGAGCTAAAATCTTGAGTTCAGTGGATAAATGAATAAAACAGTTGATTTACACTGGATTCTTTATTCACCTGGTGAAGTTTCTAAACTGCACTTTTCAATTCATATGGTCCACAAAAAGGGTGCAGATTCGTCCCTTCCAGAGACAATATGATTTGGTAATCTAGCAGTCAGCTAATAAATAATCCTTCTATTGCACCGGGTCTGAACGCAGCGCTCACTAATGACCAGGGGCCTGGATAATGAGGGTTCACTTGGCTTGTAAAGGAGCTGAAAAGCAACCACCCTCACCCGCTCCCCGCCCCAGTCCCCCTTTCCCCAGCCCGGCCCCTTTTCTTCCATCTCCTGAGTAAATCGTGTGCTAGCTGAAAAAAGCCCCATAGCGCTTGGAAAGGGAGGAATAAAGAGGCTCAGTGCCTCTGCCAATGCTCACTGCTGTAGGTCCTTTTTCCACGTGTGGTCACAGGCGTGCGTCTCAAAGACCAATAACCTTGTTAGCTCCCCTCACTGTCATTCATAATGCAAATGAGACAGCTTGTGAACGGGCCAGAAGCCCGAAAAGGCAAGGCAACTGGCATACAGGGAGAGAGAGACAGACAGATAGGGAGAAAGAGAGGGAGAGTTCTTCTCTTCACAGAGACACACACATCCAAACACACACACACTCGCTCCTTTCTCTATTCTCTCTTTATGTCTTGCTCAACTTCTACCTTTCTTTTTGGACAACACATGGCCTGCTTAGATGGGGCCAGTGAATGGCACACATGCCCCAGCCTTTGTTGCTACAACAGGCAGTGGTTTGCATTGGCGGCCCTCCTATCTTTTAGCATATTAATAGAGTGGCGGGCCTGCAAGAGGGAAGGCAGGAGAGTGTGACTCCATTGTCCAGAGTCATCACCTCATTTCACCCAATTGAGAGACACAGCATCCATCCCCTCTCTGCTGATACCAATTCAGAGAGACAGGCTGGACAAAGAGTGTGGCTGGACGTGGGGGACAGGGGGTCGACGGGGGGTCGACGGGGGGAGGAAGATGAAGAAGGAGGGATGGGCGGTATGGCGACAAGGCAACAAGGAGAAAAGAAGGGGAAGGTGGTGGGCTTAGCGGGTGAGGAGAGGGGGTAGACAACTCCGGTGCACATCATTCTCAAGTCTGTGTCCAGACTCTTGTGAGGTTTTGGAAGAAGAAAAGAGTTGCCCTCCAGCGACCCCCCCCACAAGTATGCCTCTGTTCCTGGGCCACCTATGGGCCAAAGGAGTGGGCAGTGGGGGCATAGAAACAGCCTGCACATTAACATATTGCCATATTCAATTGCAAAGCAAACTGCGTGCGATGGCTCTGAAGGAGATTTTTCTTCCTTCTTTTTTTTTTTTTTCTTAAATCTGGAATCAAAGAGGTAGGCCCTTTGATAGCTGTAAAGGCAGCCCCTCACTGCCTTTTTAACATGCACAGCCAGGCGCTTTCTCATCTTGTGGGCTCAGTGTTGACAAATAAATGAACTTATTATACACCCCTGTGTTAGCTGCTGGACCTCTGCCAAGGGGCGATTTATTAAAGGCTACCTTGAGCCAAGAGGAAAGAGCACACAAAGCCCCTCAGCATTACATCACTGCTGTCAGAGCACAACTTTCTATAGAGGGGGAAAAGAACAAAGGCATACACAGATTTACAGTACGTGTGTAGTGAACGCAGACTGACAGGCAAGGAGGCAGACACCTAAGAGACACAGGAACAAACAATGCACTGATGCCTGCGTGCTTTAAGATGCAGACACAGACTGACACACACACACGCACAGCACAGACATAGGTTTGTGGGAGAGCTGAGTGGTGGGCAGTGGGCAGCAAGCTGATTTTTCGCACTCAAGACAAGACAGGTCTGTAGCAGAACAAGGATGCGCGCGTGCAGCCGATGCGCGCTGACACTCCGGCCTGGTGGCTGCTGCATGTGGGGGGAAGAATGGCCGTATTTTAGGAGGCCCTCATTGATATTCATGTTGAGGATAAACAGTGTATGTAGCTGAGTGGGGACGCCTGCGATGGAAAGCTCCCTGTGAGCAGCGGCTGGCTGGCCTGGCCTGCACGCCTCTCACCCCCTTCAATGGCTCTTTCTCCTCCCTGTGCCCCCTCATCTCCATTCCTCCGTGTTCCTACCCCCTGAAACTTCATCGTCAGGCCTCTGGTCACACAGTTTACTGCCCTACATGGCCCACTCCTCCTGGGTGGCTGCAATGCACAGTATGCACATTAAACTTGTAAATGAATTAAAGTTGGAAAGTTGAACAACGGCCAAAAGAAGAAAGAAAAAAAAAAAGCCCAAACTCTCCTTTTCACCCTCTCCTCTCTTTCCAGCGCTATAAATCAGGGTCTTGTATTCTATACATGTAGCGCTTATTGACCTTGTTTATTAAAGGAGTAGCATTACGAGGACCCAGGGCCTGTTGACTGATTAAGGCCAAAAACAAACATCATTTTGGGATTGGCATGACAGTATGTTTCACCGCTAATGCAACACAGCCTGGTAGTCAAAACAAGGTCTGTGGAGAGCTACTCAGATGGTACACCGAGTGTAGCTCTTTGAGACACGCAGACAACAACAACAACTTCCCAACTGGGCTTGAATAGTTCTACCACATGTAACAAGGGGAGAAATCAATGATTAAGAAAGGATAACTTGATACTGCTATCTGTCATTACCTCTTCTTCCAGACTGTTACTCTGGAGACAAACAGAAAACAAAACTTGGGAGGGTCTGAGTCACACACCCTGCTCAAACTGTGATTTCAACTCATTTGCCAGAAAACAGAATTCCTGCTTAATTGTAGCATCCTGTGACAGCTCTCTTCAGCCTCGCACCATCATCTCCACTGTCACAGCTGCAGCCTGGAGGCATCGGTAACGTCAGCAATGAGAAGCATACAGTTTTGGATCAGGTCAAAAGGTGGGGGGTCACTTTTCTCCACACTGGAAGAGCATGAATTGGTAACTGTATCTGTGCCTGGTTGAAATATTCAAAAACTGTTTCTCTCTCTCTCTCTGTCTGTCTCTGTAGCTGATATGATTTGGACAAAATTAGGAGCTTAGCAGAAGTAATTCAACTCTCTAATCAGAAAAAAGAAAAGTTGGAGGACACTCCTGTGTCATGACAAAAATGTTCAGGTCAAAGTAGCTGCCACTAACATTTACTTTACTTCAAATCAAAAGTATTAGTCTTTGTGGTAACTTGACCTCCACGGTAAACATGTAAGCTTAAAAAACGACTTTGATTTCTAAACCTTTTTGGTGGGATAAGCATCCAAAGCAATCTCTTTCTTTGTGACTCAGCTGGCCACAGTATTTATAGTGTGGTACTGATTACACCAGCAAGGTGAAGGGGGGGTGGGGGGGTGGGGTGGGGTTAAGGACATGCCACTCAATGATTCACTCTGTGTGTCACATTTTTGGGTGCATACTGTCAGGAAGCTTCTTCCTGCTCCACGTGTTGACGACGCAGCCGGTCCGGACGTGACTCCTCACATCGGTGGAGCGTGTGGAGAGATGATAATTTGTTGGAGGAGGTGGCTAATTTGTTGGGGTTCTGAATCATCAAACATGAAGGGGGGTTTTATGTAAACAAACACCAGTATAGACCATTTCATTGACCACATCTGAGATGAATCATCCATTTCTAGAATGAGGAGTAGAGCCCGGAGGGGGATTCTCCGTGCAGTAGCTACTTGGAGAGGAAGCTACAAGGAGCATTCCTGCCTCTGGACCAGTGAGACTTAACAGCTAAGATGAAAGGAGAACTTATGAATCATTTTAGAACATTTGACTGCTCACTGCTGCATAAAAATAGGCATGTTTGCCTACAGTTTGTCTCTTCCTGTATGGACAAAAAGCACGCAGCTTGGAGAACCGTGTAGGATACAAAAAAATCATAAAAATGAAATATAGTGGAGGAACTGTATGTATGCATGAAGAAGCTGTACAACAAACTAATCACTGTATACTTCTGAAGTGTGTATAGTATATGAATCCAAAACTATGTGAGTAAAAGTAAAAGTACAGGGTTTATATACTTTGCATACTCCATTAGATTAAAAAAAAAAAAAAGTGACTATATACAAGAGGGAATGTGAACCCATGCAGCAAAGCTTGACTTCTCTCATGTTTGTTAGCTGGTGAATCATTAGTTTGTCTCCGAAAAAACTAACCAGTTAATCATCACGTTACTTCACACGGTCCAAAGACACTTCCACACACCAGAAAAACAAAAAGGAATCAAATACTATTCTGAGATTAAAGAGCGAGTACTCAGTTATTTAAATCACTTGTTATTTACATCCCAACTTGTAGCAAAATCTTCACCGTGTCCTCCAGGACAATTGACTCTCTCTTGGACACCACTGTTGGCCCTGATCCAGAATTTTCTTTTGATCAACTTCTATGACTATTGTCACCATTCCATGCATACCATTACAGAGAGGGCTACTGGAGTCGGTATAAAAAAAAAAAAAAGACCATAATCCCTGCCAATATGGCAAGAAGACGGAGCTCAATAACCGCAGCAGACAGGTTGGGGTGCATCTGTCTGCCCCATGCACCCCGTCCATTCTCCCACTTTACCTCAATTGAATAAGAATAGAAGAGGAAGCTCGGAGTGCTTGGTGTCTGTGTGTAGGAATGGAGGTTCATAATCTCCCTTAATGAGCTTGTTTCTGGGCTATTATCCGGCCGCCTGCCTGAGGGAAATGCTGGTGTTTCCTATCAAGTGGCCCCGCAGCGCTGACCCTCGCATGGCTCTGCATATGAAATGTAAGGGCCAAGCCTTTTGTCTCCTTTCTCCCTGCCTATAGCTGAGTTCCCGAGCCATTTGCATAGTCCTGAAAGGACCAGCCAATGTTATTAATTAATACAGAGCCAGCCTGCGCCACCTGACAAAATCCCACCGAGTGGCCCGAACGGAACTGTTTCATCAAAAGAGAGGAGCCATTAGGAATGAGAGGCCTTATTCTCCACTTCTCCTCTTCTCTCTCTTGTTCCCTTGAAAACAGAGAGCCATGGTTTTATGCATGTTTTCTTTTTCAGTATAGGGGCAGCAGTGGTGGGAGTAGTGGTGGGTTGAATGAGACTGTATGAAAAATAGGAAGGCCACAGGTGACCCGTTGTCAACTGTCTTGCAAATGTAAATCCTCCTGAGAGATCTCCTCCTTCTGCTGCGTCTTTACCTTCTCAGCTCCGCTCAGAGGATGTCTCAAGGAGGATTCTCACCAGATAACCCAAAGATTTACGGCTGGGAACGTTCCGCAAATGGGGTTTCAAATTCCCAGAGATCTTCAGATGCACCAAATTGTTGACTCACTCGCGCGCTCTCTCTTTCTCTGTTTTGCCCCTCTCTCTCTGTTTGCCTGGATACACGTCTGAGGAGAGCATACACAGATAAATGGCCTGTTGCTAATCCAGAGCTATCTCCAGAAAGTCTCTCTCTCTCCTAAAACACGTCAGGAGGAGGACGACTCCAGGAGGCTCGTAAATTTATTTCCACTGCCTCATTGAAGCAATTAAGGACAAAGTGCACGCTGAGTCTTTCACAATGTTGCTTTGGGAATAGGTCCGATCACTGACACGCTGTCATTCCACACATTAATGCGCTGGCACACAATAAGGAGTGAGAGACGTGGGGTGAGATAGAGAGGAAGAGAGCAAGAGATAATAAAAGAGAGTGAAGGAAGGAGAGAATACAGGCGTTTCTTCTTCAAAACTTTGCAAACATGAACTTTTGTTGCAAACTTCTCTCACCTGTTCATGTCCATTGCACAATCAATGCAGGGGATTCCATCACTTTATGTTGTAAATGCCTGTCACCTCCCTTGTATCTATTCATCTAACTATACACACACTCCTCTGAATGATGTCAGCACAAGGAGCTGTTTCCCATGAGGGGGTGTAGTTAGCATTCCTGTTTGAGGCCTGCAGAAAAGGAAGCTGCTGGTGGTGGTGGGGGTCATGCAGAAAGTGAGAAAAAAAGGAGTGCCAGACAGTCTTAGTGTGGCTGAATTGTGATAATTTTCCTCATTAATGTTAAGATGACTCCTTAAGGATGTTTCGGACCCGTTTCCTATCACTACCCCTGCCTTGAATGTGGAGTTGGAGGTGACGCAAACAGGAGAAACCTGCCCTATAGAGAATCTCAACATGGGAAAGCTATCATGTCCTCCAGCTGTAGGGCGGGGAGGCGTGAGAAGTTAGGGGGGAGAGAAAGAGGGAAGGAAGGCGGCAGGGGAAAGAGATATGAAAACATGACATGCCTTAGAATTGGCAGTGCAAAAACTCCTCTGGCTTTCCCTAACTCCCCTGTTCCCTCCTGCATCTCCTTGCGCTGTCTCTTGAGATCATGTTAAAGGCTCCCTGTCCCTCCCCGACTCCCTGGATGTTTGATCTGGAGGGAACAATTCACCTCAAGAGCAGAAAGACAATGGCCTGCCTGCCTCCACCCCGGTCCATTCCTCTTCTCGACCCTGTGTGACATGGGAATGCCCCTCAACCAGGCTGAATCTGCTTTGAAGTGTTACTGGATGCTCTGGAAGCCACTGATACGCCTCTAAAACATGACCACATACCAGCCTGGGAGAAGACAAATGATGGACGTCAGACCTAAGAGTCTAGCGCTGAAATGTCTTTCATGACACATGCTTTTCTTAGGGAAGAATATTTTCCCATTGGAGGTAATGCATCTCACTTGAGTTCCTGCGGGCCGCGACTGGCCAATGGCACACCTCTGAACAGAGTTGTTGCCGCATGTTATTGAGAGAAGAGGGCTTTAGTGGTGCCGCAAGAAGAATGTGCAGATAAAGATATTTTGCAACATGAGAAAGTATGTTGATGCAAGCCATTATCACTTGGTTTGACTTGGCAGCTTATTCATGATCAGTGTCACTTGCAACATCAGAAAGAAAAAGAGAGAAAAAGAGAAAACGATATGATATCAAGATGACATCACACTCTGTATGGTCATCTTTTGGATCCCCCCCCCCCCCAATTACACATCACAATTCATTAGGACTAACATCTGTTAAACAATACAGGACTTGAAATGTGTGTGACATAAGCTCCCATTGTGTCCTACCTGTGGCACAGAGGGCGATGAAGGTCTGGACATGTTTGCGTATAAGTGCCAACTTATCCTCGGGCAGCGGCAGCCTCCTCACAATGTGCTCGATGAAATCGTTTGGCGTTACTGCTGCCAAGTTCCACTTCAACTTCCCCAACACCACCAGTTCCCACTCCTGGAGAGAGAGAGAGAGACAGAGACAGAGACAGTAGAGAGAGATAACAGAAAATGAGAAAGCCTGAGAAAGATAAAGTGACACAAAGTACGACCACATATTTACATACTGTAATGCTGCACTTTACTGCAGTTGTTACATGTTACACTGCAGCCTAAAGTGAGTGAGTGTGCCTCTGTAGGGCCCTGGCCCTTGTACGTTAGTATGTGTGGAGGTTAAGCATTATTGTTATTATGCTAGTCTCTGTTTGGCCGGGCCTGGGACACAGAAACACCAGCAGCGCCACCAACCCAGGTGACCTCACAACACTGTCTCCCTCCCCATCTGTCTGTCTGGCATCTGGGGACTTTCCTAAAGAGGCCCACCAGAGGTTCTACTGTGTGTGTGTGTGTGTGTGTGTGTGTGTGTGTGTGTGTGTGTGTGTCATTGAGTAGACTAAAAATGGTTAGGAAGGCTGTGCTTGTTGAGCAGGATCAGCAATAAATCTGTATGTTAAAAAAGTTAAACAGTGTTTTAATATTTTATTTCATTCCACTCATCATTTAAACTATCAAAACCCTTCATAGTATGTTGCAACAGGGAATATGATTATTTTCTTCATTCTTCTTCATCTTGTAGCCTATTCTGTTCAAGCCCTTGGGTAGTTGTCAATAAATTGACCCTTTTAGCCCATGTTATTCTCCACAAAAACAACATTAAGCGCCAAATATAAGTTAAGACTTTATTTTAAATCATTCTCAACATATTTCTGGCTCACAGGAAACATAAACCTTGGGCAGCGTTAATGTGGATCTCGTGGCGAAATGTGATGCTAGTGAAGATGAGACGTGTGTATGTGTGTGTGTGTGTGTGTGTGTGTGTGTGTGTTAGTGGAGGGGGGGACACTAGGTGTGGTGTTCTCTTCTCTTAGAGCATATTGTTACTTTCACTTCCTAGAGGAGGAGGTGATTAACGTATGAGTTGGTGACTAATTTGGGAAAAAATTTTGTGGTTTGGTTCCGGACTGCAGCCTTGTGACTGGGACCTCGGATGCTCTTCATTTTCCCTCTCCTAGAGCGAGACAGAGAGAGAGACCACATGGACTTGGTCATGAGACAGTTCAACATGGCTGCCACTGACCCTGCTACCCGCCAGCAGTTCTCTAATCAAAGTGACCTTTTTCAGCCTTGTAATGTTTTCTGATCTCCTTGATGCCAGGGACATGGATAGAGGGGGAGGAGAAGCTCTTTTTAAAACAGGGATTTTCTTTAAACCCACAGTTACTCATGTGGGAGGACACAAGAAAATAAAAGCATCTTGGATTTAAAGGTGAAAGGTATCTTCCTGTGCTTGCCTGAAGATCTGTAACCAGTATCTCAAAGATTCAATTATTTGATCATATGCAAATCATAATGACCAGCAGTGGTTTGTTGACTGTGGCTGCTCTAATGTTTGCAACATGGCTGCCTCCTGCTCTCAAAAGCCTTTTCCAACAGTGCCAGATTCGAGCCTACAGCAAGGGCTATGACAAACCTTGCAACACAGACTGTGCTGACAGAGTGGCAGGCAGGCACCCACTTCCTTCTGCTCTGCCTTCCTCTGGTCACACCTTCTTTGTAACATTGCGGTTCTCTTTACAAGAAATTGTTACCAAAGATGAGGACAAAAAAACGATCACATGCCCTGAGCAGCTGATCTCTGTTTCCTGTATCTGCATGTCAGCCAAAATACTGCCTTATAGAGACACTGAGAAGAGGCCCCAGCAAACCAGTTCAAGGACTGAGGGCTTCATATTCAGACTGAACATAAAGGTAGGACGGACTCAGATTTCTTGTAAAGTGCAGCATGACATACTGTTGGGGTGAGTCCACCCCAGGCTAACAGTGCAGCACTTTTTCTTTTTAATCCACATTCTGTTTACTTGTCAGATCTATAAAACTACATAACGCTGAGCACTGAAACCTTCACTGAACAGAGGCCAAATTAAATCTGACACAAGCAGAAAATGATCAAAAAACCAACAAAACCATCAGCAGCTCATCAGGAACTCCAATAAACTGCAGCAATCAGCTCAGCGAGTAGATCCGCCACTCAGGCAGCGAGGCAGGTCTACAACCATCAGCCACGTCTGAATCATAATATGTGGCCTCTTTCACAACATGGGTGGGATCGACTGTTGTTTACTGAGGAATGTTTATGTAGCACCACAGAGCAGTGGGGGAAACACTTATCTGATGTGAAACTGAGTTAATTAATTGGTTTGCGCTGGTGAAGGCAGCTGGTATTATCGGGCCAAATAGGCCTTATCAAATGTAGCACACAGAGGAATGACATTTTTATACTCCAAATCACACACACTCGACCCTGCGTCATCAGTTCCATGTATAATTTTGACTGCAAGCTACACTTGTGCGTAGAAAAATGTGTGAGAATCAGAAATAGTGCAGCATGACATAACATCAGAAATGTGTGCATCCGTGGTTATTTTTGGATTGAAGCTGAACTGTACAAGGCAAACTTGAATTTCTCTGTGTCTCTCCCTCTCGAGCTGACAGGAACAGAGTCAGAACTTTGGCTGGAGTTCAAGCTGACCTCGTTGCTCTGTGCAAATATCAAATATCTGCCACTAGATGGCGATGGAGACCATTGCACAGACTGTATGGATACTGTAAAGCCCAGAGGGTCTTGTACAGTAAAGAGAGCCCTTCTAGGACAATTCACTGTGAGGATTTCGCTTTTCCATGCACCTCTGATGACGGAGCAGTCCAAAGACGAGACTGGACAGCAGATTCAGTGAAAGGAGAACAGCCCCTGCGTTTTGTATGTGATGTTTTCAGCTGAATGATTAAAATGAACATATTTGAATAAATGAATACCTTTAAAACAACTGAAATAAAGCAAACATGATGTAGAAAAAAAGCCAAAAATATATCATGAAGCTATGTTTGGCTTTAAACAGCTGATGATGACAGCAGGAATCCTCTGTGAATTTTGTGAAATGTGTTGAACCAACTGTTGCTTACCAGCAGCTCTTGCGGTCTGATGGAGTTATCTGTGTAGATGCAAAGCTTCTCTGCTGTTAATGGACGAGTCTCTTTCAATTTGGATGCAAGAAACATGCACACTGCTCCCAGCAGCTGCAGGTGACACTTTTTGGTGGGTACCACAGCTAAAAATCTGTCTAAGTAGTTCATGGCCAAGGGAAAAACTTCTTCCTCGCACTTCTGCTCCGCACAAACCTGAATAAAGACACAGCAGACAATGCAGCAATGTTCAGCATTTGGAATCAGTAACCCACCCTGCAGTGACCTGACATATTTTCGAGCACTTGAAATATATGTAAAACTTTTATTAGATAACGAAACAAAAGTCTAATCACATAAAGAGCACATATAAATTCAGTGACACACATAGTTGGGGGCCGGCCAAGAATCTGCGCCCAGCCCTAATCGGTTGCGACATCATAAATTAATTCGAAATAGATTATTATACAAAGAATGAAATAAGTCTCAGACACATAGTGTCAATAGAGTCGCATTCCTGCAGTTCATTCACTAAGAAATGAATTCAAGTCACAATCAGCCGAGCCAAAAAACACCCCGACAGCTCAGCACACGGAAACACACTTTTTTTCATTCGTCATATTTTCATAAAATAATTAAAAATATAAATAAATTGTCTAGAGCGATTTTCTTCGCACCATAATGTTCAGGGGGGTCTTCCACACCATACCCGACAATTCATATCCAAATCCATACGCGATACATATGAATCAAATGTCAAAATAAAAGGCGAGTAGCAAGAGGTTGGTCTGATGTGCGTCACCGCCGACCCGATATATTTATTTCAAAAATTAATTAAAAATCTCCAGTAACTCGGACTCTGACAATATTTACATGAAAATAAAGCTCAAAGGTTCAAAATTGTTTACAGATGGGTGTTAAGCAGAAATATTTAACGAAGTGTCAAAAATCGAACATAATTCCACAGTGAGGCATTGCGACGGGGGGGAGACCGAAAGGACAGATAAGGCCCTCGCCCCTTCCGACATTTAAAATAGATACCTTTAACGTTTGCAACGCTTTTTGCGATCATTCCTATATTCAGCGGACACCCAACACCCTCTTCTGTCATTGCCGATGGGCTTTAACCGCTGTTATTGCGTGTATGACACTGTAAAGTCCTCTTAAAAGCACAAGCGCTCCTGTAAAAACCAACATGGCGATAGAACAGCGCAAGGCAGCATTGCATTGGGGAGTGCATACGTGTGCATGGAAATATTCAGGCTATCTAAAATAATACCATTAAAGAATCAACGAGCAGCTTGTACAGACAACATGCGAGGCATATAAAAGAAATTCTTTGATGTCACAGATATCACAGCTCGAAGTTTCATAAACACAGTCTTCACGACCGGACTTGAAAAACAGCAAGAAATGACAGAAAACAACACATTTGGTTAATATGAGGAATAAGCAGTCGGAAATTAGAGCAACGCGTCTTATCTACTGACCAAAAATTGCAAACAGCGCTCAGTAAAGCAGTAATGAAACAAATCAGGAGGCTTTAAAGTCGAGCACGGAAATAATAAGACTTGTCAGCACTCGGTGTTTCGGTATACCTCCAACATCCAAGAAGCGACCATCCTCCTCATAAACGGCTGAATATCTTTCTGGACACCTTTGAAATAGGAATATTGGGGTAGAAACCTCTCCTCTATGGTCAACAAGCTCTGCAGGACTCTGTCATCGCACAGGAGGTTCGGATCGGGACGAGCTCGTATGATGGTGTCCATTTCGAGGCAGAGCAGCTCCATGGTGCCGCTGCTTTCACTAAAAAAAGTAGGATTTCTCTCTCGGAAACGTAAAAGCGGTGTTGCAGGGCAAAAACGCAAAAGGATGGCAGGGAAAGTCTTTTAGAGGCATAAAAAGTGAGACTGCAGGGACTCCGTAAGAGTAGTCCTGCCTCTCCTTGTTGAGAACTTTTTCCTCTCTCCCCACAGTGCGCCTCTACTTTTCATCAGCCTGACCAGATCAGGCGCATTTCAAGCCTGCCCTGCGTGCGCCACTGACGCAATTCACTTCATTACCTCTATATAGACCAGACGCAACACGCTGCAGCTCCTGTCCCTCTTTCTTCTACCCTGCCATGCAAGACAACTTTAAGTAAACTTGTTTCATTACAAAATTTAAAGGACTGACACCTTCCCAAAAGTAAATGCACAACAATTAAGTGAAAGGTGCAGAATGAATGCATCTAAACTCGAGTTTAACCAAATTTTGTCGCATTTACCGACTGTTTTAGGCTAAAATAAACCAATGATATAAATGATTTGGACATATTAAAGTATGTGACTTATTCATGTTTAATTAGAACATGGTGCTTTCAGGTAAAATAAATGATTTTCTGTGTTTTCAGTATATATATTTCTTTATTGTGGTGCTTGATTGTCTTATGATGGCATTACAGAGTGGGGGACAGGATGATATGTTATATAATATAAATAAAGGAATTAATATCTTATTCATTGTTGCATTATTATTGTTATGCATATTTTCAGTTTTACTTGCAGCAAGTGCCCCCTTGTGAAAGTAATCTGAATATTAGTTTGGATTAGAAAGAAAAAAAACCCTCCAAAAAGCGACTAATTTCGCTTTCTTCTTAAAGCAACTTGCTCTGGCAGCTTTTTCAGATGGACTCAATGAACCTCCGAGCAGAGCATGACGCATGTAGATACTGTATGTATGTGGCCATAAACACTGCATGCTAACTTACAGAGGCGTGTGCGCGCTTGGACACGCGCACAGGACAGAACCCACCCACAAACACACACACACACACGGTCTTGCGAACTATTTTTTTCTATTGCAGCCAAACTGTTTGTGGTTTATGAGATAGCTTTCTAGGAAACTTGAAGCAGCGATGAATTTTTTTTTTGCATAATCTTCTGTTAAAGATAACACAAAGATGAGAGTCACTGGCTTTGCTCTGCCCAAATAATATCAACCAACTTAACAATTTCTGCTATAAATCACTCTTTTTTTCATCGGGCTTCTGTAATAATTTACATGGAAAAACAAGCAGGTGGAAACGAAGCTGAGAGTGTAAGTCATTGAGCAGATAATTAAAAAATGACTGCCAAATGGTTTAGCCTCACATACAGTCACAAAGAGAATCTGCATGGGTAAATATGTTAATCCCCCTCCTATTCTTAGTCAACTTCAAAGACTGAGCCTTGAATGAAACGAGACTTCAGTGCGTCAGGGGAAGACTGCGGACTGTAAAGAGCTTTTAGAGCTGTTAATTTCCATCCGAAGTATGTTGGCTATATAGCAATACTTGTGAGAAAAGTGGGGGAAATGTCTCTTTAAAGTTTTTTTTCCAGTCTAAGTTGTTTCCTCCTCCCTGTGTGTCTATTTGCATAGCCAATAGTTCCTCAGCGCTCAACCGAGGCTGTGAGATTGTTACTGGGCAGACTACTATAGGCCTACCTTCCCCGCTCTCTCTCTCTCTCTCCCCTCCTTCCACTGCTGTGGTCATTTATCAGTCTCACCCCTTAAAGGGTGTCGCTGCAGCTTAAACAGCCTTTCTGACGCGCACATCACAGGGTCTTTGAGTGGCATCATGTAGGATTGAAGTGAAATGGATTCATGTTCGGTCAGAAAAGAGAGCTGCGAGTCTTTTTAGTCATTTAGCCCCACATGCATGTGTTAAAAAATTAGAAGAGAGAGAGACACACATCATCTCTTCCAGTGCATACTGGACATTTTAGAAACAAGTGTCTCTATCTTGAAACAAGGCAGAATGAGATCAACCCTCTGATATCAACACAATGGCTCTCAAT
Source organism: Maccullochella peelii (assembly GCA_002120245.1). NCBI lineage: Eukaryota > Metazoa > Chordata > Actinopteri > Centrarchiformes > Percichthyidae > Maccullochella > Maccullochella peelii. The sequence continues at coordinate 91,035 of LKNJ01002176.1, read as the reverse complement.
TCAAGAAAATGAATGAAAGTTCGAATTTAGTAGAAAAAATAATTGATATTATTTCATCCTTAATGCCAGATTCTTTGAATCAACAAACAATTTCTCTATAATGTACTCTATATGTGATCCAATTAATTATTAAAATGTAAAGAAAAGAAAGTTTTTCAGTTCATTAAGTCACCTAAACGTGCAATCCTCTGTGGACAAGAATACACTCTGATGCATACTAGGCTAATGATTCATTTTAATGAATCGAAACTATACGAGATGTGCTGTTTCGGATAAAAGTGGCTACTTAACAGAGTTTTTAAACAAGCCAAACCGAATCAAGCGGGGCGCCGCGGTGGAGAGGCAGGTGCTCCAAATCCTCCTCCACATCCAGCTCCATCAGCTGCCTCCAGCTCACCATAGATGCGCAATTACGCACCTCAGAGCCGCCGTCTCCAGCATTTCACCACAGGCTGATGTCAGTGACGGTCACTTTTGCTTTGCGACAGGCAAGTGAGTAATTTAAAGAAGTAAAAAAATTAAAAATTTAACATCAGTGAGGATCTGCTACAGGTCTATTGAACATCATAGACCAGCATTCTGCAACATGTCCATTTGGACTCAATCTTAAAATATTGCTGCTTTAAAAGGAAGTAAATACCAGCTTGTTGAAATTGTAAATTCGCAGTTTTAATGGTTTTTTTTCCATCAAGTAAAATCCTTAATTCTTTAATAACTTGTCAGGACATACTACTGTATTTACACACTTGTCAAGACGTTTTTTAAAATCTGTTATCCTTCTGCAGCGGAACAGTGACGCCAGCGGCTCATTCGAGTGAGATCAGAAGCAGCAGCAGCGCCTGTTGTCCCCGGAAGCATCCAATTACCATATCAGAATAAAATCGGAAGACACCCCATAGGTTAGGCACGTTAACAAGCCATGACACTATACATTCAAATGTATACTGGGAGGGGAACAGTCAATACATACTGAAGTTTGTGAGTTTGTGCACTGCACACTGCAAGAAATATCCGTCGGGTCAAATTATTTGAACAGTTTTGAAGACTTATTTTCTTTAATAAAAGTGAAAAAAAATCAGCCAGAGAGCAAAGGACAAGTCCATTTGTCTGCAGCTTATTGAACGGTGCTATTTTCTGGAAACCAGTGGAGGGATCTGCCTTTATCATGCTTTGTTTTATTGACATGGCTCTAGAAATCCCCGAAATTAGTGCATTAAAAACAAACAAAATTATTAACCCTACATGTTGATTTTTTCCCCGCTTTGTTTCGATTAAAATGAAGATTTAAAGACACGAATAAAAGAGTAAGGATGGTCACTTTTTGCAGCGTGGATCGACCAGTGAGTCACCATCACCGCACCTTTTACCGGTTTAAACCACCGTTATAAAGACCAGCTGCACTCAGGCAACACCCCGGGGTGTCTGCCGATGATGAGAGTGGCTCTGCGCTTTTTTCTTCTTCTTTTACCGTCATCAACATGGGAACCCCGACGCTGAGAAAAATGTCCCACATGAAAAGTGTCGGAGGGGAATTTGGCAGGCTCGAAGCAGAAAGTGAAATGACAGCAGCTCAGGTCTGAGTGTGTTTGTCTGGAAGCAGAGCACACAGTGCGAGAAAAGAAACAGCTCTGCCTTTCAAATCGACTGTGTAAGGTGTATTTTCTATAAAATTGTCCGGCACCTTACAGGCTACACCTTCTAAGCAATAAACCTTATTTTTTACATCATTTGAATTACCAAAAATAATGCACACATAGTGCATTTTAATGTCATAATTTTACACACACTAAATGTAAAATCTATATATTAAAAGAACAATCATCATGTGAGGCAGGTTTTCAGGTTTTCCAATCACGCTACACGTCCATCAACCTAAAAGTGAAACTAAAATGAACAAGAATGCACTATGGAGATTTTTTTTTTTTTTAAACAAAGCTTTTCCAAACTGTGGCTAAACTAATTTAAATAGATAAGATCTCTTCAGGTATGTGAAAAGAAAAAAAAAACCTCAAACACAATCTAAAAACAACACACCTGCATCAGCAGGTCAGCAACTGCCATGCAGGAAATACACCTCTTTATTAAATTAAACTTAATTTAATTAAAATATTTCTAGTGTGTAATAATCTGTCATAATCAAACTCTTCATCATGTTTATTTTAAGCATTAAAATAAAAAGAAATATTAAATGTATTTGATGTATTAGAAACTTTGGCGGATTTATGTGAAATTCACCTGTGTCTGTTCAGTTTGAATTGTGTGTTAATTGTTTATATACTGTATATATATATAATTCTCATTTTTATCATGATTGATCTAAATAAACATTTTTGGAAGATTTTTGATAAAGGTTTTAACACTCCAACTATAATAGATCATTGCTGAATGATTGAAAAACTGACTTATTTACTGAAATTAATTCAGAGATTTAATTATTTGTGAGACAACAACATGAATAAAATGAAACATTTCATTTTTAAAATTCAAATGTGCTCATTTCTGAGTTTTCTGGACAACAAATCTGCTTGATTTCTGTTTGGTGTAGATTCTATGAACATATCAAACGTATTGCTATCGAATTAAAAAACAGAACACACTGGGAGTAATGTTTATGAGGGTGGAAATCAGGGGAAGGAAAACGAATTTAGTGTATTAATGGTTGAAATTTTTACTTCAAAAATATGTCTCCTTATTAGTCATAATATGAGGTGTTCAAAGTGTAACAAAAGGAGGCAACAAGAAAACAGCAGGTGAGATGTACCTGACATGAACATCCAGCAGCCTCCTCCCTTTCTACTTCAACTAACTGATTCATCTGCTAATTAAACCTCTCAGGTCACTTCCTGCCGGGTGAATAAAGAGCAGGACACAGAGGAACAAGGAGACAATCTCAGAGAGCAACGTCCAACAGCAGCAACGCGCTCCAAACATGGCGTCTTTAGGCAGCTTTCTAACAAACGCTAATAAAAATCTATAACGACAAAATAGCTTTCAGATGCTCTACATACTTCTAAACCGATCTATGAGCGATGGCTACTGATGAATCGCCATTTAACTCACACGGAAGCATCACTCATACATACATAGAATTTATTTATCATGCCCACGTTTCCCCATTTTTGATGTGTTTTTCTGTGGTTGAGTAACTGCAGATGTGGGCGTCAAACAACAACAATACAGAGAAAACTTACTCATCCATGAGAAAAATAACACCAGACTTCATGCAAAACTTCACTGGAAAAATCTATTCTCCAACCGACCAGTTTGAAACTGTAATAAACACAAACTGTTTATTTGTAAAAATGCAGACTTGTAGAAACATTTTGCGCACGTTGGTGTCTGAGAATGCTTCATTGCCTTCTGCTGCATCTCACTGGTCCATGAAACTGGACTCAAGTGCTTGAGTCGTTAAACACAAAATCAGCAAGTGTTGCGCTTTTTCTTGCCTACATTTTAAACGGTTACAAACAGTGTTTTTGCTGTAATCAGAATCTAAATGAGCACGCATCCCATGAACCTAAACCCAATTACATACAGACCAAACTGAAAACACTCAAAATTAGTTTTTACACTTGAATTCTGCATGTAATACTGTTTAGACGCGGCACCGATAAGATCAATCAAACATGGACGTTTTGTCATCACATCAAGGATGGAAACAGGTCCATGTGTCCCAAATTAACACATGTACAGACACAGTTACAGAAAAGGAAGGCACACAATTGCCATCAGAAAAGTTCGGATCGTGATTAAGTGGTGAACTTGTGAATATGCGATTCGAATTTCTAAAAATTAGAGACAAACATCTGTCCAGCAATCAGCTGGATTAATAAATGGCACTTTCTCCAAATCAAAATGAAGGAATCTTAAGTTTCTACCCCCTGCAGTGTTGGGAACATTCCCCCTGTTTTGATGCTGTATGATGTGAGTGTTTCCAGCAGTGGTGCGAAGTTTGTCCCTGACATCTCCACTAACCACCTGTGGGATTTCTCTGATTCCCCTCCATGACTGGTGTTACAACAATGCAGCTTTGGCATTGAGCGCACACCCTGCGGACTTCCCTCAGACTCCCTCAGAAATTCTTTATGCAAACATGTCCTCCCGAATTCTTTTGAGACATGCCCTTATCTCATTAACTGGAAAAGAAACAAGGGTGTGCAAAAAAAATGTAAAGAACAAAGTCTTAATTGTTGTCTTTTGACATCTTTGGGACAAGGTGTTGACTGCATGATGCCAGGGACAGGTGAAAGCCCTCTGCTGAAAAGAAGACATCTAACTCAGGTAGAGACTTTTCAGAGCCTCTGGTCTAAATACATCTGCTGCATGGTGGTGCAATGGTGTTAACAGGCATTAAACTGCCTTCAATGGCAGAGAGGACTACAAACTCTATTGTGAATATGTGTGTGATATATCATTCATTTAGCATTTAGCTAACAGCATCGACAGAAGACCAGTTACAGGCAGCGTTATACCTTGTTTATACCTTGTTTATGAGGTGTTGGGTGCGCTTGCCGAAGATGATGGAACTGCGGCTCTTGCACAGGGTGCGCTGGCTCTGCAAAACACCCATGCATTGCTGCGTCTTGACTAGACACTCATCTCATGCACTGCACTTTCTTTAAAGAAATTAAGTTAAAGGTATGCACTGTACTTTTTGAGGCAGAGACGAAACTGCCTAAAACTCTCTAGCTCTACTCAGGACATAGCTGCGTCCTTCTCTGTGCAAGTGACTTTCTGTTAGATTTTATGTTTGTAACGAAATGTTTAAGTTTGGGTCAAACAATGCATTGGCTTGACTATATTCACCACTGGTATGTCTCCATGCATGTACTTGACAGACAGACTCCTTATCAACCAAAAACTCAACAGTTCATTCAGCATGTGTGATAGAGTGTGCCTCCATGTTTGGTGTATTCTTCAGGTAAACACCCTTCTTCTTGCTGCCTCACATCATAGTTTGTCTGTACTGCTGCCTGGTGTGATGGAGATTACTGCCAAAGACAAAGCATGGACCAAAAAGCCTCTGTGGCCAATGAGTAAGTCCAGCATTGGGGACGTCTGCGCCTTACTGAAAAGTACAACAACAACAAATGTTTAGTGTTTTCTGTTTCCTCCTACTTAAACTTCCCTCGTCTGGGAAAAGTACTTCCACTAAAAGAGCTTGTTTTTGCCTCTGACAGGCTCAGACTGTTATTCGAAGTGTCTGACAACATTATGGAAAGGATCCCTGATCTACTGGACCAGTTCCAAAACCTTTGGTAAGTATTAGTCATTTAGACCCCCAAATTTGTAAAAATAGGGCACAGGGTTAAAATACTGAATTTTATCTTTAAATTAAATAACCACGATTGTATCTGTTGGTCTTGCCACTTTGTTACACTCCTCTTTGGTTTTCACCATGCTGCAGGTGCCTAAGAGAAAACAGACTTGAATCATTTGTTGCACTTTGCTCTTGGACAAAAGGTCCAAGCCGCTAACTATAGTAACATTTTTTCCCTTACGCTTTTGGCAAAGACGGTGTCCATCACTGCACACACAATCAGGTCTTCAGGACAGCTGAAAACGCAAAGTGAAAGCATCATTAATAACTAAAGGCAGCCTTGTACTACGTCACAATCCATCACCGACATTAGCGACAGCTTGTTGAGCGACAGATGAGCCTCTCCACAGAGTGCGCGTTGTGGAAGGTGCGTCACTGGAACAATGAGGCCTGGTAGCTCTGGCCAAACCTTCAGTTAGCACAAGAAACAAACCGTCTGGTATTCATTTACCTTTCTTCTACCCCTCCACCCCATTCCTTCATCCCTGCCTCCCTCCCTGCTTCCATCCCTCCCCTCTTTCACATGCTTGACCCTGTCTTTTGAACTCCACCAACAACCTTTCATGCAGTCATCAAATCTGGGGCCAAATGAGCCAGATAGAGAGGTGGGTTTGGAGCACCAGCTGCTAATTAATGTCAATATTTCCTTGTCCTAACAGAGGATAAACTGCTTTCTTTTCTGTTTCTCACACTTTTTTTTTCTCTACATAGTAGCAACAGTGAAGGCTGCCTCGCTCCAGACAGAGCAGTGCAGAGTGGCTCAGCTGCTGCTGCTGTCTCTTCCCCTCCAGCTCCTCCAGGATTTTCCCATGTTCATATCACTAGCCCTTGACTTTGTCACTCATGCAACAGCTGCTTGCTGATACCACACCACAGTTCCAGCCTATTGCTCTCCCTTATTTCAGTACGCACACCAAGAACAAAGGCATTGTTAATCCAGCTGAGTCCTTGGTGCAGAATGCAAGGACTTCTACGGAGAGGTTGTGTACGTCAACACAATAACTACATTTTTTGCACAAAAAAACTCTCCAGATTGTTTGAAAATTGTGTCTGTTGGTGCTTTGGGAGGATCAACATCCTGAGGACTTCCACCTGGAATCACAACAAGCTCAGACTAAAACACACAGAACTTGAGGTCAAAGAGATCTCATGACTGGGTTTATCCAAAAAGTTTGCTGGCATTCGAATAATGGCACCAATCAGAAAATCAGTGAAGCTCATCTCACACAACGTATTAAAACTGCTATCACAACTACGCAAAGGGATGCAGGGTGATATGACAAACACAGTGCACTGCATGCAGAGTGATTGAGCCGCAGAATAACCCAATAAGTCAAGCCATTCATGCAAATCTCGTTTAATCTATGATTCACATACCGCTCCCAATAATGAACAAAAGAAAAGCTGCCTATTTAAAAACAGACGGAGAGGTATGCACACATAAAAAAGTTAACCATAGCTCCCAAAATAACCCAAGTCATTAAAAATAAACCCAAACACCTGAGCACCTGAGCATATACCAGTCCTCTCATGCACACATGTGTGCACTAAGTGGTGCTACTGTTGCCCTTGTTTCCCTATCTCTCCCACAGATGGAAACAGATGGTACATAGGATGTTAAAGCATACGGAGAAGAGATGAGAACAAGATTACTTCAGCAATTATAGAGGGTTTCCCTCCTGTTGCAACTGCATCAGGTGCTCACCTATCTGCTGTCACTAATAATAAACATTGAGGGCTTGGATTCGCCACCAAAAGGTTAATAAAGAAAGCACAGGTGTCAGAGGGATGAGAAGATGCAGACAGAAAGCAGAAACACCTGACCAGAAATGATCAGAGAAAATGACACACATTAAAATAGACAAGCAAAGAAACACGCACACACACCAACACACATTCTATCCGATCTTCTTGGTGATCAGTGATAGAGACATATGAGTGGGGCCCACCACAGTGGCTCCCCTGGCAGACGCGTAGCTTCATTACAGCACCACACATGAATGTGCGCCATCCTCCCCACTGCTCTGGATCAGGCTGCAATAATCTGATCCTTTCGGGAAACTGAGGTGTTGGACTGTAATTTATAGGCCGTATCTTTCAAGTCGTTCCCTCGGCTCCGCTGGTGGCGTCAGCGCCTGAGCCACTGTGTGTGTTTAACGGCTACATGTGTCGCTCCCTATCTCGCTCTCCGAGTGGCACAAAGGTAAAAGGAAGCTTAACAGCCTGGGAAAAAGTTGAACAGTGTGAAATTACCTTGATCCAAAGATTCCTGCCACATACCAGCCCAATGAACCCATAACAGAGCAGGCACTCAGTCAGACAGCCCTGCCTGCAGGGAACAGCTGAGACATTACAGAGGGAGAAAGAGGGAGGGGGAGGGGGAAGGGGTGGGGTGGGGGGAGGGGGGGGTATAGGGAGGTGAAAGAAAGAAAGATAAATGAGAGCAGGAAAAGAGGCCCACCTCCAGTAATCTCCAGTCTGCAGTCAGTGGTAGGGGTCAGAGTATCTATGTAATGTACATCCTATGATAACACTGGACAACTGGTAGGTGGGCTTCCACTGACTTGGTTAAGTCAGTTTTCGCACTATAAGAGGGAGTTCTAGGAGGAGCAGCTGTAGAGCTGTGTGATGTTGACAAAATACTGTGGAAGACATGAGATGATAACGCTTAGAATTGATTCTAATATATTGAAAATTAATTTTCAATGTGTCATTTTCATTCATTGATATTTCCACATTTTTTTTGGTCAGCCTAGAATAAAAGCGCTCAAACTGAAACAGTATTTTACTGATTATTCCATTGAGTAATCGGATAAGAAAAACTTTTGCTTTATTAAAGAGAAATAGTAAATATACAAAAGAGAAAAGACAGGTCTATTAAAATGAACACTCAAAAATCAACATTTCTATTGCTTAAATTGCATACAAACATTATCTGTCAAAACTAAACCCATTTAGTGCATTTAAGTGCTATCTCCTTTAGAGTTCATGCAAATTGCAATTCGTTTTGTTTCAAACAACTAAATATTAAAGACACAAAAACATTATGAAAACAAACAAGGCAAGGCTCTGTGATGTGAAAGCATTGCAAAGAGTTTATTTAGATGGATTCAGATGCTTGTTGACCTACTTGCTTTGGCCAGAGAGCTGCGCTTTGATGCCCTGGTAAAGGCATGCGGGCCAAAATGTGATGGTAAATCATCTACAGTAAATAGATGCTTTGAATAAGTTTCACTTCACAAACCAGAGCCTTGCTGTGTAAAGAATGACTCTTACTTTCTACTTTATTTACTCCTATTCCTAAATATTGGTCATTTTAATCTCCTTCACCAAAGAGCACATTTTTGATTCTATAAACAGTTTAAATGCTGCAGAAATCTTTTTTAGTTCAGTTATAAGGAACCTTTTCAACGTGAACTCAGATTGATGCACTTATATCATTTCCCTGTGTCGAATATGTCTTATATTAATCAAGAATATAATTCATGGTTAGCCGCAACCTATTCGACTACAGAAATCTATTGGCTACTTAAAAACTTAACATCACAATCTTGCAACCATGACACAATTTTAGGCTCTTAATTTTATTTTGTTCATACTCAGTTACAGGACAATTTTATTAGTTCTGCATATGCTGCTATCAACACACATATAAATGATACAGAAACAATAAACTAAGAAAAGTTAATGGCTTTAATGACATCACCAGCGGGAATGAGCCATCACACACCTCAGTGTGGCTTCAGGCTGTACAACAAGCGATGAGTCATGTTAACGCAGGTCTGGAATCAATACAGGAAAAATTAAACACCTCAACTCAATGCTGAGTGGAATAAAGCCAGTCAAGAAAAGAGTAGGAGCTTAAATGACCAATAACCAATCAATATAAGACTCCTAAATCACATGTCGTCAGTGTAAAGACAGCATCAACAGATAGGAGTGATGAGTAAAAAAATTAAAGAACCAAAAATATCTACAAACTATATAAAATCATCAAGCATAACAAATAATGCAATATAGTCAAAACCAATATTTGCTGTAAAGTGTCTATACAATGAGGTAATGATGCTGTTAATTACAACATGTGGCTTGTGTTTAACACACTCATTATCGGTCAGTTTGATTGATCATACTTACATGAGAATAACACCAACCTTGGCATCATTTAAGAATTAGTAACTAATAAATAGCAGATAATACAGAAATCAGTAAATGCTAAAACACAGAAAATAAGGGAAAAGGAAAATAAATAAAAAGGTATAGTTCATTCTATTTTTGATCATATTTATTTGTTCTCATTTTTATTAAATTATTATTTTTATTAATATTATTATTGTTATTATTATTATTTTGCATTTATTTGTAGATTTATTAATTCATTTATTTAAAATGATGTACAATTTTTATGCTCCACACAAAACCAGACACTCACACCAACCAATTAGACAAACAAAAAACAAAACAAATAAATGTACGGTATTAAAAGAATTCCTGTCCTGTGACACTGTTTGGGTTCATGTGGGAAATAAAGGCCACCACAGGTCTGAATATATTCACTTGAATGATGGCAGATGGAGGTTGGTGTGATTGTGCCTCTATCTCAGACACAACAATGGAGGGATACATTTTTGTGTTGGCAGAGGACCCAAACACCCCCACCTGCTTCCCGGCATTTCAGTCACCATCTTTATATATTTACATTTGATGCCCTCCAAATAAAGCTAATCACTTGCTCTTTGACATGGCAGACATATATCAGAATTACTTACTAGGCACTAAGTGACACTCACAAAAGAAAAAAAAGGTGGTTAAAAAAAAAAGAGGACATAAACATTTCTAAAATGGAAAATAATGCATTTGATGAACAAATGAACAGCAATTCAGATTCAGGGCATACCTTTATTGCAGTCATTAAGGAAGAGATGTTTCAGTTGATGTAAAGGATTAAATGAAGTTAAGATAGAGAAGAGAGGAAAAGAGCACTGATAAATAAGTTTGTTTGCTTTGGTTCTTTAGACATACATGGGTAAGTTTTTACAGCTATTAAAAGTATTGAAAAGCCATTTAAACATTCTGAATTATCTATTGAAATATTGGGCATTTTTTCTTACACCCTTATCACTGAGGGGATTCCACTCCTGCAAATGACACCCCATCCTTAATACATTAGATAGGTGACTTACTATAACTCGACCCAGTGGCATTGACTAATCAAAACACTGATGACAGCTGGGGGAGGCGAACCCGTTTCAGGGTAATTCAGAAGCGACCAGTTCCTGTTTGTGTTGTTGCACCTGTTTGTTGTGCGCCAGCTTGTGATGAGTTCATTCTTATCAGAATATCTGCAGTGCCTCTGCAGGCGCGCTCTCTCGCGGGTTTGGAAGTTGTTCACACTCAATTAGAGAAACGCGCTACAAATGTCTGCTGGAGGTACTTGATTCTGACAGCGCCGGATATGAGCAAAGGTGCACTTTGTGCCACATCTAGAGCAATGTAACCTGAGTGCTGATGGGGAGTGTGCCACCAGGTTAATCAGGTGCAACTTATATGGTGCACAACTGTAAGGCATAATCAAATGTTGTATGCACATACACATTAACATGTCTATATGCAAAGGGAACAGGTTTTACACCACTTCATTGAAATGTGTCCGGTTCATAATAGCCCCAGCCCTCAGTCTGCACAAGGATGTTACTGTACTATGGAACAGGTTTATCAAAGAGAATGAATCAGTGTTTGTAAAGAGTACATTAATATACTGGTTAAGTGAGTTGAAGCTTCCTAGGAAAGATTTTTATTGGCAAAACTCCAAACTGACATTACCCATCTCGAATAACAAAACTAAAACTAAACATGCTTTCCAAAACAATATAGATATTGTTCGTATTCCAGTGAAAAAGATCAAAATTTAATTCTGCCTTTGACAACCCTGTGTCAATAAGGTGAAGTCTTTCTACTCTTTCATCACTTCCCTTCAACTGAGAGAAAGACAGGCGTGCTTTTACCAGTGATCACACACTATTGATGATAGGCCCACTGAGTACTTCATGTTTAACATGTTTTTTCCCTTCCCTCTGCTTTCTCTGTGACTGGAGTTAAAGGCATGCTGCAGATTTTTCACTGTAAACAAACACTGCTTTGTTTATATTACATTTTTCCCACCAAAATGCATTGTGGGTATCCTTAAGGGCTAACAAACATGTTGAATGCATTTCCTAGCTCATACGACATTTGCAAAGCCAGCTTTTGTATGTTTTGAAATCTGCACTGTTCAAATCCCATGCACACTTCTTCTGCTCCTCTTTTATTGGCGCAGTGTTCTCTGTTATGGTGCATTACTGCCACTGCCATTTACGCCCTCCGCAGTTGACAGTACTTTGTGTCCTGTGCTCTTGGTATGCATGTGCGTGCTGATAGGGCAGGAGATACAAACAATGCGGGGGACGTGCTAATCAAAAAACTGATCTGTAGCACCTCAGATAGCAGATCGCCAGATATTGCTCTATACGGGTTACATTGCACAACATGTGATAAGTGGTAACTAATCAAGATTTTAGTGTAAATTCAAGCACAGAAACAATTAGAATATTTTTTTAATCCTTTGTTTTTATCCTGTGAACTCACTGAGATACATTCATGGTCTTTTATGTCAACCAATGATGATCCTGGATGAAGGATATTCAATTGACCTTACCTGTTAACATGTCTTTGCTAACTGAATGGCAAGCTGCGTCGCCATTCCACCACCCGACCAACTCTATTCTCCAGGTTCCCAACTTATGCTGTTATGACGGATCTCCAAAATGGCTGTATTTTCTAGATCTTCATACCTATTCATTAAACATTTCAGCATTCAAGGTCCTTGAAATAATAAAATTGAAATTCATTTCTGATTTCCGGAATTATGACTCTTGTCAGTCAGGAGCAAAGTAGTGGGACGTTGCTATAGAGCCACACGTCAACAAAACGTCAGACTATGACGAAGAGAGATCGCTGTTTGCTTCCCGTTTCCTACCGACAGTCAATGTTGGTTTCTTTTAACCACGACCATGATTGTTTGACATTAACCAAGCCGTTTTGTGCTTAAACCTGACCAAACTTTAACCATAGCGGTATCACATCAGAAAACGGTTTCATTTTCCCAACAGGGATTTGTAACATTTTTGGAAGGCACTGAGATGATGTCGCTGTGTGCTAATAGGGGGGTCAAATTAGAAAATGCTTATACGTGTCGTTCTGGAGGCCAATTATAAACACATATTTTGTTATATAATTTGGAGGTCTTGTTGGATCAAAAATGCGGTCTAAGGACCCAAATAGAGAGCGAACACTTACACCGGCAGAAACAACAAGAGTAGCAATTCCTATTTACACTCTCCATCTCATGTCAAGACACACATTCTTCTCCTACAATGATTATGATGCCACAAGTGATCAGAGCTGACAACAGGTCCACCGATTCAGGTATCAGACAGACGAGACCCATAGCAATACAACAGGACCCGTCCCAGCCCATTAGACTAGGACTGACTTGGCAACTTGGGTCCCAGGTCAGATCTTGGTCACCGGTCACTGGGACTGGTGAAGACCTCTGATTCCAGAGACCAAGCTAAGTAACGTAATTCCTCTGTATTTGATTGATACCCAGTTTTCTACCTTGGGAACTTGGGAAAACTCTGAGGAATACACATAAACTCAACTTTTGGTCGGTGGACTCATTCATGTTCCATTACCTCTGGAATGTCTACTGTGGAATAAGGGAGCAGCCGCACATCACAGGCTGGCATTCACCTTTCAATCACCCCCCCCTCCTTGGGCCCCTCACCCCTGTAATCATGTTAGCTCATACATAATCGCATTTCAATTACTGACAGGAGTGTGACCCTTGCCTCCCAACATGCCTAATCTAATACATGTGTTTCCTAAAAGACAGAGGGATGCCTTGTTTTGGTAGAAGCAGGAGCAAAAAAAAAGAAGCATGCATCAACATGCTGTGTCTTGCTGAAGCTATAAAAAGAGACGCCACAGTTTTCTTCTGATTCAGACTGGGAAGTCAGCAGCTATTTTTAGCAGTATACTGTATGTGGCACTTGGAAGTGATGTAAACACTCGGATTTGGATTGGAGCGGAGAGGAGAAGAAAAAAAGTGAGGGAGAGAAAGGAGAAAGGAGGATACGACAGAGGATGCACATACCAAGTGTGTGTGTGTGTGTGTGTGTGTGTGTGTCTCTATCAGCCTCTCAAAGTCTGCATGTGTCTGTGTGTGTCAGGGGCCCTCTGAACTCCAGGCCTTTCTGCAATCCCATCGTTCAGGAGAGTGGAGAGAAAACACCACAGATACCCTCAGCCATAAATCTGCCTCTCCCCCCTCTCTGTCTGTCCCACTGGGTAAGGTAATTCTTTCCTCCAAGACTTTTTCATCTCTTCTCCGTATTTCTCTCCTTCTCTTTCCATCTGCCTGCTCTTTCACTATGTAATTCCCACTCTGTCACCCTGTGCCTGTGTGCTTAGCGGCCTTGTATCATTATTATGGGACAATTTGTGTCAATGCTAACATCCCATTCATCATGGGGGGAACAGTTTCCGCCAGGGCTCGGGGGGCTCACATACCTCACCTCTTGCATTTTCACCATGGTGGCATCCGCTCCACCATGGGGTCGGAGGTCAGAGTTCCAGACCTCCTGAGTGATCACTGACTTCTCTGACTTCTCTGCTAACCCTCTCAGTGCGCCCACCCCCCCAGTATCAGTGATACTCCCAAATCACCACTTTATCTCTGTGTTAAATCTCTTTCCATTTCCAATTCTGGCATTGCCTCATTTTCTCCTTCCTTCTTTTTTGTCACTCCCACTGTCATTTTACCTTTAACAAGACGAACCGGATTTTTGAGAGGGCAGGTTTGTCATGTTTTGCCATAAAAAGCCTAATTGAGTTTGATCAGTTGTAACTTGTCTCATTAGCCTGGTGTTTCTGCAGAGACATCTGCACCATGCTCCATACATTATGCTCCTTATCCCACCCACCCAGCCAGCAACCCTCTGCAACCACAACCCCCCTATCACATCAATGGCTGACAGCCCTTACTCTCACTAAAACCCCTGCATGCGGGTCGATGGTTTATTTCTTATGAATGAAGGCCCCAAACGAAAGTGCATTCCTGTCTCAGCTCTGAGAGGAAGCAGCTGGCTGCTTGGTGGGTTCATGTCAGACGTTGGTGTTTTACATCCATGTCCCACACAGGAGAATAAGATAAAGCATATGAATGAGAGCAAAGAGACGAGGAAGAAGAAGAAAAACCCGAACAAGAACAAATGGGACCCAGGAGGATGATGTGTAGAGAATTGCTGTGGAAATGCTGCCACACCACCTGAGGTTGCTCCTCCTGTGAACTCTAGGCCGGGACAAAGGAGGAATTGAAGCTCATGTCGAGGTGAAGGGTCAGAACGCAGAGCTAATATCTGCTGTGATGGTTTCGACTTCTTTATTTCATAGATGTTTCACACATCTGTGTCAAAGCCATCTCATGGGCGATTTAATTTCTTGTTTAGAGCGTGGCAAACAAATTAAGACGTGTGCAGCTGACCCTCACGATTACACAATGCAGAGAGCAAAGATTTCAGGTCTGCGAGCAAGACCTTTCCTGCTATAGCCTGAAAATAAGCAGCTGAGCTGAAAGGATCCTTGTTGTTGTGAAGTTTCCCTTGCTTGTTTAGAGATGGTATTTGCTGTAAATCTGTGCAGTTGAGAGCTTGGCTCCGGTGTGTCGCAGGCTGCCAGACGGAGGCAGGCATGGGGAAGGAAGGCATGTAGGGCACGCAAGTCCGTCTGCATTTCTCTCTCTGCCAACTCCTAATTATGCTCAATTACACCTTTAACACAAGTGGGCCGCTGTGGACATTTCTCAGGGTGTGAGGTCAAGCATTTCCTGTGTCTGTGAATGACCCAACGTCAGGGGAATTGTCTTGCATGGGCCTCCCTCTCTCCCTTTCTCCCTCCCTTCATCATTCACTCTCCGCCTTTTTGACCCCTCCTCCACTAAGCCCCGATCCCAGACCTCCACCATTCACCAATGAGTCAGATAGTTGGGGCTTAACCTCTGACTTGCTAGGGCTCTCTTCTCTCAAACACAAACAAACAGGAAAAGGCATGCACACCCTGACTCCCTCACGTACACACATGCACACTCATGCACGTGTACATGTCTTGCATGCAAACAGAACTAGCATACAAAAATCAGACATGTTAGCACCCTGAAACTCAAGATAAACCGTAAGAAAACTCAACAAAACTGAAACCCAAATTCCATTGATATCTTTATAAGTTTCGGGCAAATGCACCACATTTTAATTATTGTGTCTTGCATCCGGTTTGACGCTCATCCCTCTACAGTTAGAGACAGGTTTTCTATTCTATTCTATTCTGATGGTCCAATACATTTTTATTCTTCCATATATCCTTCCTTCAAACAACACCTTAAGGTGGCTTTTGATGTGGGCCTGAATGTTAATTACAGATCTGATCTAATCTTATCTAATCTAATTGAGTGTGTTTGTGTGCGTTAACATGTGTGAGTCACAGCTTTAGAAGTAACAGCAACCTGCCTCACAATGGTACTGTACCAACAGGTTGGGTTCCCACACCCAGTAGGAAAATAAATACTCCATAATCACCGCCTATCAAAACAGGCAACGTACGCAGGGTGAACTGAAAATGGCGCATTCCATGGGAAATCCATAGCGAGCAAGTACATGCTCGCTCCTCCACACTGACATTTCAGAGACACAAGGGAGAGATTAGAGGCACATATGGGAGGGCCACAAAACCAGGATGAAAGATGGTTGAGGGAGATGGGGGTTAGGCCCCCTATTTTTATAAGATGAATCGGTGGTTGAAGTGACACCACGATGATTAAACTGACTGAAGGTAAAATCTGTGAGCACATTGGCACATATTTAACATAAAAGATTTGGAAATTGCACAAACCACTGGCAAACCGAGCTTATGTAGGAGGTAACATGTATCATATCACACTTTTATGACATTTTTGAGCACAGTGGCCAAGCTGTCTGTGCAGGAGAAAGAGACATGGGAGGAAACAAACCCACATGCACAATCCAAAAAGAGAGTGGGAAGAAATTGTTTTTTGGTGAATGAAAAACCTCATTGGCAAGAGGATGTATGTTTTCAACATCTTTCAAACCACCCATTTGCCGACCCACCACCCCACACAATCTTGCAATCCACCACGCAGTGGACACAGTTACTGCAGTGACCTAGCATTTCACTCTGCCAAGAAGACAGGAGTGGAAACAAATATGAGAAAAGAAAGTCCTCCGAGAAAAATAGAAGAACTTTTTTTCCTTAAATGCTGAGTAGAGGAGTTTGGTTATTATTGGAGGTGGGGAAAAATGAAAGAGGTCATTCATGACAAAGAGCCAAGATATGAGGAAACCACACTTGTGTCTGAAACAGGCAGTGGGAAGGCTGAGCCAAGTCTTAGTCTCAGCTGTTGTTCCAAGCCACACATTTATCACACAAGCACTTCCCCAGCAAGAAAAGACCCTCACAGGCAGCCATGGAGGGGTGCAGACTTGCTCAAGTGACTAGATGACCCTGACCCTGAGAGAATGGCAGGTCAGTGGGATGAAAGGAGACCTTGTCTTGGCCTCTGTCTGTCCATGTGAGTTTAAGTGCTGTCCCACGTTAAGGTAGAGTGAGCCTTTAGAGAGAGACAAACTACCTGGCAAATATTTGTGTGCTGGAGCCACATTGTGGGGTATATGAAGAGGTGGAAAGCTGAACTGGGTGGAATATGGCCTAAAGCTATTAAACACACTGTGTTCTCCTGCTTCACATTCTTCACCTTGGAAAAAATGAACGGGATAGAGAAGGTGGAAGGAGTGGGTGAGAGAGGGAGAGAGAGAGAGAGAGAGAGAGGGAACGGAGTCCAACCTCCACTATACTAAAGAGCATTGTATGTAGCACGTCAGTGGGCTAACGATTATAGGAAAGCTTTTCCAGGTTTTGGCCATCTGTCACTTTTATGAACAGTGTGGTAGGAAATTGGGTCTTTGGGTTGTATGGCCTGGGAATAATGAGCCACTGAAAATGATTGTTATAGATGACCTCTCGGCACTATTCTCATATGGAGCCAATCGAGACGCAGCTCCAGAGGCCTCCTAACAATCAGGGATAAATCAATTGGATTTCCCCAGGTCAGGGGTACGGGTGCTGCAGGAGGTAGGCCTGGGAACAAGGTAACAACGTTCTTCCTGCGTGGAGGAGGGATCGGCTATGAAGTGTTTCTGACAGAAAAAAAGCCTTGTTCCAATCAAAGTATCATCAAAAATGTTTTAATGCTGTACCTGAACTCGTGACAGGCGCTGCATGAAAAGAATAAGGAGGCACTTCGGGTATTACTCCGACAATTAACCTTAAGAGAGGGGAAAGACGGTGCTTTAATGTTGGGTGAAGTTAAGAAATATGTGAACAAACGAGGGATATGGGAAAAAGGAAGAGAGAGTGCTAGAGAGAAGGAGGGAATGATACAAGATGAGAGGGGGGATGTGTAAAGAAAGAGGAGAGAGGTGTGTATTCCAAAAAGCCTATCAGTCGTAACGCCAAGCCCTCTTAGGATGCCCTTGAGACAAAACACCCGATAAGGTCGATTGTGAGAGACATTCCTCAGCTGAATGGGTGTGTGCCGATGAGGGCACGTTGTGTGGTCAACAGTGCTCACACAACTGATACCAAGAAATTCAAGTCCCCAAAGAGTTTGCAGCAAAATGTCACACAGGTAATAACAACGCTTATCATCAATACAGGAACTCTCAGTCTCCCTGTATGATTACTGGAGATGGTATAGTCATTTTATATTGTGGCTTACAAATCCATAAACATTAATAATGGTGGTTGATGCATGTAACAAAAGGAGGAAAAAAATCATACAGTATGATGTAAAGTCTTTAGCCCTTTAGAAACGAGCGTTGTATCGATGCTAGACATGTTCTACAAAACATGAAATAACTTTGGAACCATTTATGATAGAAATGAGCTCCAAAACACTAAATACAACTTTTCACATTGAAAAAACAAAAAATTCAATTATTCAACAAAACACAATATTCTTTTTTACTGTTCTTTTTTAAAAATGTTTCATGTAAAATATGTTATGCTCACACAAAGGTAATGCATGCTGGTGACTTTACACTGAACCAGAAACCAAGGGTATGTTCCCCTGAAACATATGATGTGTAACACTTGATACTGAATGAAGAATAAGCTCAGAATTGGCAAAAATATTTAACTATGTCCAGGCGTTTCTTTGTCTGTGGAGGTGTAAGAAACATTCTAAAGGGATCAAGTTTACCTAAAAAGGTCCTGTAGAAACATTTTTTACTTATTATGTCAGTGACGCTTGGGGAGACTTTTGGTTAGATAATAATTATTCTTGAGGTACAGCAGGCTGTAACACACTACTGAGTAATGCGTTACAGTAATGTGATTACTTTTCCCAGAAATGAGTAGTGTAAGGGATTACAATTAGAAATTCAGATCAGTCATTTTCAGTCAACTCCTTGAAATTTCGACTTCTAATAGGCCCCACAAAGGAGTCACAAAAAATCCACTAAATATTGTTAAGAAGGACGAGAAGTAATGTCTCATTAATCAATAATGACATAAAGGCTCTGACATACAGTATGTATTCACATTAGATTAGTAACCACATATTGTTCTGAAATACAGCAGGAAATAAAGTCCAGAATTGTGTTTAATTTTTATTTTGCATTTCCATCCTGGCATTTTTTGACATGTAATACTTCCAATTGCTTGACCTATACTTGTTTGAAACATGTCCTGTCAGAACACGGCTTTAACTCTAAAGCGAGTCTAATAAAAATGATAATGAAAACGTTGAAATATATGATCACCAGTGTTAGAACCCGGAAGACGATTCCAGACATCCTTGTACTACTTCAGTTTCCAACAGCAGACATGCGGTTGGTCCACTTTCTCGGCTAGTTTTGGGGAGGCTGAAACCCCTTCAGCAGTACTCGACTCTCTGTGAACTTCCTGATAGTTTGTTCCCCTGGGTTGGAAACGCCAGTATATCCTCAGGTAATGCAAATGCAGAGGGTAATAAAAGTTTTATGTGAGCTTTTCACATTTCAGCAGCCCCTTGTGAGGACAGGGACAGCTTCATTATTTACATATCTCTTACTGTCCCTCATGTCACCTGCCCAGGATCTATCTCATCTCGAATCTCATCTTGCGGTCACTCTTAGATTGTGTAGGCCTCCATGACCCCTTATAGCCTCCAGTGGATCTGTAGCTCTTGGTCTACAGTAACGGAATGTGATATTGAATAAATAAGAGGAGACCATGTTTTGACTGCTTTAAATGACACCATACTGGGATTAGTGTTACTGTTCTGGATGTGGGTGAGAAAAGTGAGTTAGACAGATAAATAGATTTCTATAAAAACTACAGACTACTTCTACTCTCAGTATTTCTTTTCCTTCTTCACTTCCTGCTATCATGGACAGTAGCCTTGAGGAACCTTCCTTTCTGTCCCTGTCCCCACAGGAGGCATTTTGCAAGCAGCACACTCTACACTCATATATCATATCAGAGGGAAGAGAAAGGGAAGGAGCTTGGTTGGACATATGAGTGTGTGAGTAAAGAAAAAAGACAACATGTTTGTGTGGGTGTCTTAATGCTGTCTGCCCAATGCATGCTGGGATAGGCCCCAGCCTGCTTCAACTGCAAGAAGCATTAAGCAGGTAAAGAAAATGAAAAAAAATGAACTGCAAATTAAAGGCAAGATCTTTGATGTCTGAAAATGAAATTTGTTTGAGAAGTTTTGAACAAAAAAAAGATCTCTCAGCCAATTCAGTCCAACAGGCTTTGTTGGCATTAAGTATATATAGTTCCTCTCTCTCATTCTCTCCCTGTAGCTTGAGTTATGAGGTGCCACAATCACTTGCTGCATGCAGACAGCTGCCCTGGCAAACTGCGGCAAGTAAGACAGTGTATGAAGTGAGGGCTGCAGGACGTGCTGGAAGGAGACAGGGATCACTGGCTGGGATGACGACAGCGGTTCAGTATTAATAACATGAAAAAACACACACATGCTGCATATGTGCATGTACACCCACAAAAAAAAATACACAAAAACATATTCACACACACAGCTGGTCTGGAAAAAGAAAAAAAAGAACAAGAAAAGAAACAAAAACCTCAATGAGCTCTTGGCTAGTTCTCTACTTCTGTACAGTTTGACCATGAAAGAATCAGATTAGAGGCCACTGTATAACTGCGCCTGTCAACAGCCCATTGTATTTGGTTTTCAGAAAGAGCCCATATGTTCAGTTCTTGTTACCACTGTCACTCCGATAGACCCCTACATAACACAGCCTAATGAGAAGCATCATGACAATACAGAGAGGGGTCTCAGTGCATGTACATCTGTGGACTATATGTTTATGAACAGGGACGCAGGGCCGACATGTTGCGCTGGAAACAACAGTCCCACATAAAGTGGCTTAAAAACAATAACAGATGCACAGTCTGTTAGTTAAAGTTAGTGGGAGATTAGAGTTGTTGTTTTTCAATATATATGAGCATGTAGTTACACGCACATATGCCAACTGCCAGACACACACAGAAACGTGTACATAGAATTAAGGTGCCTGTGCAAAACTGTGTGCCATCCCTTCTGCAGCTGTGTGTGCACTGTCCACAACAAGTCATTTGTACATAACTGCACGTGTTAGTTCATTATTCTTGCTTCCTAGTTCTTCTCGTCTTTAAAAATACCTTGGCTAGCTGGTTGTTGGTGCGTTTTTGAAGATGGCAGAAGTGATCGGCTTGGGGTACCGCAGACCAATGATCCAATCATTGACAGGAAGCCATGTGCAGTCGCCATGACTACAGACCATGACATTTCAAATTTCGAGAGACACATGCTGGGTCTTTTGGTTACATAATGGCAAAGGTTTGTGGCTGTATACCTCTCTGGTGTAGCATAAGAACCATGCAGAGGGCTTAAGGTTGTCTGCGCTCCCTGCTGGGATGGGTGCAGACTCTGAAACATCACCATATAATTTATATAATTAAAGAAGAACCAATAGAATTTCATGCTGAGGAAAAGCCGAATACAGTTTACACTGTTATATCTCTGAAAACTCTCTTTCGCACTTTCTTCGTGTTTAAGATTCTTCGTTAGCTGCAGTCTGATAGGACTCATTTTAAAATGTCCAAGTATGAGCAAAGTTTCATTTCAAATAATTTTAAATTGTGCAGAGACAAAGTGTAAAATCCCAGCTGTGTGTGTAACCAAGTAGTTCTGAGCAGTTATAATGAGAGCAAAGTCGCCAAACAGGTGTGATGTTATTAGAATAATTACTTTCTCAGTTATTATGGTCCACTGCCGCCCCCTTGTGACTCAGTCGAGAGAGGGGAGGGAGACAGACACGGGTTACAGAAGGATCGCCAGAAGCTTTTTTCTAGAGAGAGAGACAGGCACGAGCTACAGCCAGCACGTAGCTCTTGTGCTGAAGAATTGAGAATAGTTTAAATTAAGGAAATTAGTAATGATAGACAAACAGAGTTTTCTTGAGAACTGAAAGGAAGGTTATACAGCCACAGAGTTGCTGACCGTTCAGACGGTGCATGTATCGAACATTCCGGTGAGTTAGCTGTTAGTTACATGTAGAGTTAGCCTTTTGGCTATTGCTAATCTCGAGAATGGTTGTTAAACTTGATGATTCACTGCTATTACACGGAACAAAAAAACTAGTCGGAATGAGACAATAATCTGATGAAACTACTTATGCTGCGGGTTCACTGGGAATTATTAGATATGGTGTAATTAAGAAGAGAAGTAATTGCTAAGTTAGTGAGTTGCTAACCCAGCTAAAGGTTGGAACATGTGGTGTGTTATATATTGCTGTTCTTTTGTGG
>LKNJ01002176.1:24524-68737 GCA_002120245.1 Maccullochella peelii | reverse complement strand
TAAGGTTATGTTCAGTAAGTTAGTTCATTAAACTGGACAGATAAGATTAAGTTAGGATAAAATGTATTAAGTAAATTTGGTATCCTAAGGGAAACATAAATGGACTGTTGAATTGGAGTAATTAAGTAAAGGCTCTGCACGTTTTGTGCAGGCTGGTTTTTTTCTGCGACCACGTTATAGACGGAACTGTGCTGCTCAAGTCATCGCCATTCCACTGCCTTCTGGTTTTCATCTTCATCATCATCTTTCACCGCTCACTAGACTTCCATCATCATCATCATCGTCAGTTGTCACCTGCAACATCCATCAACTTCTTTGTCTCCTCTACTCTTTTGGGAGCCAGGACGGACAGTTTCCTTTCATAGGGTGGTGGTAGGAACTTGAGTGCACTCATATGTATATATAGGAAAAAGAAAGAAAGATAAAACTCATGAAACAAGTTGACCGAATTTAGACTAATTTTATATTGTTATTTCTGTGAGGGACTGTGTATTTTGAAGATTTTGTTTATTTCATTGTGTTGTATTTTATTGGATGTGAACCTAATCGCCTCAGTTAAAATGGGTTGCTAAATTGAGTGGTTTCATTAGCCATATTAGTTTTTTCAAAACGGAAATTGATCATAATTTGGTAAATGATAAGAAAATTGTATTCCGTTTCCAAGCTGTAAATTATACCGGATGTGGGTGTGATTTGGTTGGTATCCAAGAGAGTACAGATATTGATAAATCCTGTAACTAAAGTGAACAATGTACTACTGTAATTGAGGAACATGCATAAGGGTGTGTTTCAAACTGAAGGGAAATAAGACAGACAAAAACGAAAGATTTCAATACATTGCAGTTAAGCATAAAGGTACTCAGTTGTTGGTGTGAGTTACTGAAGGGAGAATTAAGTACGGTCATTGTTAGTGTACTGCTCATCGCATTCCAATCTCCTCTAGAGCCTAGATATTTAGACATACTTACAGACTGGGCGATATTCGTGCCAGGTGGGTTACATGTGGATAGCCCAAGGCAGCTTTATCACTAGGTTTGGCTCCACCACTTTTCTTGTAGAAAAACAATGGGTCAAGCCGGCACAAAGAAATTCTGCTGGCAATCATGCATAAACACACGACATGTAAAAGATTATACTAATTTTACTACCTGGATATGGTACTCAGTTTGAGTTTAGAGTTTTGTGTGTTACATTTTTGAATGTGCGTTGTTTGCACTCCTGCATGTGCTGTTGCTGATAGTAAGTATATGCATTTATTTATTAATTTTTTTGCCAAATCGTCTATTCTCACAGATAATGCACGGGTTTTGTATAATTGAGGAGACACCAAGGAACATAAAACATAAAAGTCTAGAATGACCACCATAAATTACACATGCATTGCTCTCTATAGAATTTCATCATCAATTTGAAAGAAAGATAGATATAGATATAGAGAGGAGACAGGAAGCAACAGAGCGAGCAAGAGAAAGTAAGAGAAGAGGGGAAGGGGAGGGTGCTCTGCACAAAGGAGAAGCCTGGATTAAGTCATGAGTGGCAAGCGACATAGGTTGGATTTTTAACAAGTGAGATCACATCCTCTTCCCTAAACAGAGGAGGAACTCATCCTTGGGTGAACAGTTCTGCCGAGCTGAGCTTGGCCACTGTTTGTGTGTCTGTCTGTCTGTCTGTCTGTGTGTGTGTGTGTGTGTGTGTGCGCAACAAACGGGACATCCATTACTGAGCTGAACAGCGGCATGCAGCCCTGGCCCTGCATGCAGGAGGCTCCGCACATGTCAGCAAGCTGCACAGTGAGGGACGCACAACCAGAGTGTGTGTATGTTTAGGTGGTCCGTGTGGGAAGTCCATGCGTCCATGAGTAGTATGTGTGTGTATCTTTGTGAGCATGCAAGTATGCTTCAGCATATGTGTCGGCATGTATAACATTATAAGATTTTGTTAATGAGCATATGAATGTGTACATACAGTCACCACTCCCTCAACCACTTCTTGCTTTTAAACAAGAAGGAAACCATTTAGCTTTTCAGCGCATCCGTAGGCCGTGTCCTCAAGTTAAAGACACTGAAATGATTGCTCTTTATTGGCTGAAAGAAATGTTTCACCTAAAAATTATAATTATTTTTTTATTCCTGTTATTAGACATTTTGCCCTAAATTATCATGCCTAAAATAGCCGATTAGAAATATTTGTACTTGCATTTAGCAAGCCTATGTAAAAAGATCATCAACATCATCATCAGACAAAACTGGATTATGTTCAATGACAATGACTCATGCAGCATTATGCAAGTCTTAGGCCCAACTCTTCCCAGTCCCGTATGTCCCTGCAGAGACACCTGTAACACCTGTATTTTTTACTGTTACTATAGAAACTACAAATGCAAAATCCTCTCTCTTATGTTCAGCCATAACTCACACTGGACCAGGACCAATGAATTAAGGTGGTAGTCTCAAGAGCTGTGGGAAATACAGACTGAACCTCCCTAAAAACCTTCCCAACCTGACTTTGTGCTACAGTGACAGTGCTGAGAGGAAGTTAGTGCTAAAAGTTTCATAGTCAGCAGTGGTTCTGATTCTACTGGAGATTTGGGAATTTGAAAACTGCAGACATTTGAAAAGTACCACTACATAACATAGCTAAAAGCCTTTCCAGGAAAAAAAGGAGCTCAGCGTTCACAGGTCTCAGTGTCTATAAATCTCGTTTCTTGAGGGAATTCTATCACAAGATCAGCCTGAAGGATGCAGACTTATTTCATAGATTTATGTGACAAATGCGGCCTTACTTTTGTTATTGAAAAGACACAAATGTGGAGGCACCGGAACACCCCAGGAATGCAGGTCTAATCTTGATCCCTATCACACATGTTCGGCATCTATCCACTTCAGCACTGTGAATCATGCTTACTGCATAAAAGAAGGAACACACACACACACACACACACACACACACACACACACACACAAACACACATAGCCCCCACACTCCTGCCATCCCTACTTCTCTCCCACTTTCAGTTCTGATGTAAAGAGATGCAATATATAATGCCAATCAAGGTCCTTCCCTCCCTCCTTCCCTCACCTCACCTCCCATGCCCGACCAGACATGACCCTATGTGTAGACTGCAGGGTGGAGTAGTAAAAGTCTGGGCTTGGTGAGCTGAGTGGAGATGGTGCACAGATGGAGATGTTCTCCCCTTACAGCCTGTAATGCTGTAAAAAGAAATTAGAAATAGAGAGGAAGAGCTAAAGGAAGGGATGGGGTGGGGGTGGGGGGTAAAAACATTTGCAGCTTGTTATGGGAACTTTCCTTCCTCGTGGAAATATTTCCTTCATGTCTTTAGCTGAGTAGCCTGTTATTCATCCCTGCACCTCTTTCTCTCTCTCTCTCTCTCTCTCTCCACCCCCATTCTACCCTCCCTCTGACCCCCCCCTTCCTCCACATCACCCCTCTCCAGACTGGGCTTTCACTTTGGGGGGCCCTCAGCTTCCCTCTCGGCTGACCAGGGAGCTTTCAAGGTACCCTGATGGATGCTAATGCTGGACTCTTTCAGATCGTTTTACAGCCGGAGCCTTTGATCTGCCAGCAGGCCTCTCTCCACGGGCTGCCTGTCCTGAGAAAATGTAAATCCCCGCCTTACAGACACCTGTAAAAAAAATACAGCAGAAAGGGGGACAGAAAAAGAAGTTACTCTAAAGAAAAAGGGGAAGAAAAGATACAGTACTGTGACATTTGGAAAAAGGGGGCATAGTTTAGATTGCGGCAGAGCGACAAAGAATAAGATGGAAATAGTGCGGAAATAAGAGCGAGCAGCAAAAAAAGGGCGACACAACTGCAGAGAAAGGAGTGGAGAAACTGAGACATGGCAACCAACAAAGAAGGAAAAGAGGAATGGGTACCACAAAACAGAGAGACAGAAAGGACATGGATGGAGGCAATAGAAAGAAAGGCTACTACTGCAAAAAAAAGAAGGAAAGTTCATCTAAAGACCCAGCATGGAAGACAGAAGGAGAATGGATGGGAGAGAGAAAGCAAGATGGAAATAGTGGAGTGAAAGTTGGTAAAGGCAGAGACAGATGGACAATTTGATTTGGGAAGAAAGAGAGAGAAAGACAGAAAGCCGGCCCAGACAGACATATGAGGCCTGCTGTGCAGCTCAAGGGCGGATGTGTCTGTACGGTTGAAAATTTAGGAAAGGAGAAGTGAAAAAGAAAGTATGGTGAAGGGGACTCCAGTCAGCAGTGGCGGTGACAGCAGTGAAAGAGGCCCTCCTCACCAGCGGCAGCAGCAGTGCTCTGAATAGTGGGGGCTGCTGCTAGACAGCTGGGTGCAGCTGATCGGTGGACAGGCTCTGTGGAAGAGCGCTTGTCTTCCTGCAGCCAGCTGCTGTGTCCAGAGGCCAGCAGTGACAGCACAAGGCTCAGAATTGATTACCAGAGCTGGCAGTTCAATGGGGTGGATGGAGTGCAGTGAGGTTGACTTCTCTGAAGTAGTGTGCAGTGTACAGCAGCAGCAGAGCACAGCTGGCACTCACTGTATCCTCTTCTGAGAAAAAAAAAATAAGAGGAAGGGAGAGAAGAGAGATTGCTATTATTGTGATTCTCCCTCCTTCTTTCTTTCATTCTGTCTGTCGTTCCTTTCTTTCTTCTGCTCTTTCAGCCACTTGCTATCATTTCTCTCCTCCTCTTCCCCCAGAGAATGGTGGAGGAAATGGCTGTCTCGCAGAGGAGATAAACTGCACTGAGAAGAAGTGCTCTACAAAACTACAAAGCTTCTCTGAGTCTTGCTGTACGGATGGCTTGCAGGTACAGAGCGGTACACTAAGACATGAGGTTGCTTTGTATAGACGGGGCTCTTCCTGTGTGAGACGCAGGCCCTGCGCCTGCAAACCCCACGCTCCATATTTGAGACTGACGTATAAAAGAACTCTTGTGAGGCACATCCGGCTCTAGTCTTAATTCACTTTATTGATTTTATTGCTTTATTAGATTCAGGAAGAGGAGGAAGAGTGGGAAAAAAATGTTTCTGGAAATAAACATTTCAGTGGGGCACATCAAAGCCTCCTGCAGAACCTGAGGTCAAATACACCTCCACTGGCATGGTCATAGCTCTGCCTCTTCTCTGATCAACACTTACACATTTCCTTTTGTTTCCTCATACTCCTCCATGCTCTCACCCACACACCCCACTGCTCTCTGTCTCCCTCCACCTTCCTGTTGTCCTATCAAAACAGGAATGATGTCATTCTCCTTGTAGCTCCGGATGGGAAGAAAACCGAGCCCAAAGTCCACAGTAGCAGCAGCATCCTCCTGTCTGTTCCTTGTCAGTCTGTCCGTCTCTGTGTCTGATCGGGGCACATCCGGCCATCCTGACTCCCCTGCGACTCCCCCAGGCCTCTGTGTCAGGAGGAAGGAAGGAAGGAAGGAAGGAAGGCCCTGCGGTCACACAGGAGGGAGGGTTTGGAGAAAGGGAGGGAGGAAGTGTGAAAGGGTGTCTTAGCTGGAGCTGATCCACTCCATTGGAGCCTCTCACTATAGAAGGGCTGTTTGGACAGGGACAAGGCCAAGCATAAATGTGTG
Source organism: Maccullochella peelii (assembly GCA_002120245.1). NCBI lineage: Eukaryota > Metazoa > Chordata > Actinopteri > Centrarchiformes > Percichthyidae > Maccullochella > Maccullochella peelii. The sequence goes on along the minus strand of LKNJ01002176.1, from coordinate 63,161 downwards.
TGTCTGTGTGTGTGTGTGTGTGTGTGTGTGTGTGTGTGTGCGTCGATGGCTGTGCACCAAGATCATCACAGAGAGGGAGAGAGTTGCGCTCTGTTGTGTTTATTGATGGCTCCATTGAAAATATTCAGCATATAATCTAAGCTGACCTATAAACTAGTTGGGGACATTAGATGGCGTGTGTGTGTATGTGTGTGTGTGTCGTGAGTGACTCAGTGCTTTTGTGAGTTCACTGTTCATCAGAGAGTGACAGCTTACCTCAGTGGAAATTCAACTGAGTCACCATGTTCGGTGACTGCACTGAACATGGAGGGTTTAGCACCTCTTCACAAAAGACACATACACGCGTGCACTTACACACCAACACTTCCATTTTTGTGTGAGAAAAGTTGTGTGATCCGGGCTCAGTTGAGAAAACAGTAGCTCACCTATGCAACGTGAGAGCATCCCCTTGCAGATTTTGCTTAGCAGTCTCATTTTCAAAGCCACATGTGACGAGCATATGAAGTGCTAATGTCATCTCTGCCATGTACGTAATTTCTGCAAAAGGAAAATCACAGTGTAAAAGTGGTGGTGGAAGACAGTGAATGCTAGAGGAGTGCGAGCAATTGCCAGCAATAGATCTCTTCTGCTTTTGGCTTTGTCGCTGGAGAGCAGGGAGGAATTAAGTGCACTGGAGAATGAGCTGGAAAAAAGACATTTCCTGGTGTGAGCAGAGGGGTGGCTGGGAGGAAGACTGCCAGGCGCAGAGGCAGTGAGACACAGCCAGTGTCCTCCGCTTAGCTTCCCCACTGCTGCAGGCGCTGTGTCCGCTATAACAGACTGGTGTTACTGGTTTGATCCCTGGAAGTAAAGGGAAGGTATGAGCTGGATGCGGACCAGTAATCGAGGAATGGCTGGCAGCTACGTCTGAAGAACGCTGCTGAAGAGCCTGAGAAGAGCAAACTACCGAACTGATCTGTGTCTCAGCTTGTGCTTTGGCCTTCGAGGGAAGTGCATTTGTTTGGCAGGAATACATGACATAAAACCTCTTACTATGTAAACAAAAAATTAAGAGTAATCCGCCTTTTAAAGGTGTCACTGAGAGGGAAAATCCAGATGACGGAAGCCTGGCGTCTGCTGCTGATCACTTAAGACTGCATAAATACAGCACCAAATGATACAATATAATACACACAACTTTCAAGCTAAAATGAAAATGTATTACACCTTAAGTGTGTGTGTGTGTGTGTGTGTGTGTATGTGCGCGCAGTGCATCAGAGCGAAAGAGAAAAACAGAGACAGCGAGACAACATTCTTTCCCTGCTGCCCCAGTCTTGTCTGCCAGTTACAGTTAAAAGTTAAATCATAAATCAACACATCACTTCCTGTATTGTGTCATTATTGTTTTGTTTGATTTATAATTTCTCTTCTTTTTTTCTCTCTGTGTATTCAGCTGATAAGACTTACAGTCAAGGCTTGAAAAGGCACACCCTTGCCTGCTCTTGTTCAGCTACTAAAAATAAGCGGTGAAGTAATGTGAAAAACACTGCTCTATTTACATTCTGGTAAGTTACAGCCTCTACACTGCCTGCCTGCATGCAGTGTTGAATCTGGGCTAAATGACTGAGGGGAAATTTCACTGTTATTTTTTTTTCTGGCCGAGGGACAGGGAGAAATGGTGAGAAAGTGGAGATAAAGAGAACGAGGTAGAACTGAATAAGAAAAACGGAAGCTAGACATGAGTGAAGTCGCTTAATGAGAGAATATTTAACATAAAAGATGAAATCAGTCAAGTAGAAACAAACCAAATGATGGACATAAAAAGGTCCAAAAGTTAGAAGATATGTCAGAGATGCCAGAGCAAGATGAGTAGAGGAGACAGATGGCTGTCATCACCATCAGACATGTGAGTGTGTTTGTGTGCGTTCCTACTGTGACATCTCATTCCTGCCTAATAGCCAAAGGGAGGCGGGGGACAGAGATAACAGACACTGCAGGGCGGGATGGCAGATGCAGATCTCTCTGGCTGAATTTATGAATGATTGGGATCAGAGGGGCACGTGGACGGATGTGTGAGCTCTGCTCAGACCCTGCCTGCCATCACGCATCCCCTCTGACGACACTGAGAGCACGAGATGGAGACAGTCAGGGAGATGATACCAAATGCCAAGAGGATGCACAATCGCCCTCACTGTACTCAGCCAGCATGACGTAGATTGACGTAGAGGACGCACATTTGTTGTATATTTTTTTCTTGGAGGTAGATGTAAGCATATTTTTTTTCCCTTTACAGACATCACAAGTACACAGCACTGACTGGCTATAGCACTACGGCAAAAACATGCAAGGGGCTGTGGTACAGATCAAAGTGGCAACTTAGTAAATGCCAAGAAACGACATGGTGTTTTTTACTCCATTCAGCTCAGACTAGACCGTTTTCAAAAGTTATAATGGCAGCTGTACTTTCTCCTCCATCTCAATGCTTGCGAGGTAAAATGAACATAAAGCTGCCAGATACACACTATAAGGTATTCCTTGTGGATTGTGCACTTGCATGTATTTGACTGGCCAGCGCAGTGTAGCCTACTGCTGGATGACTCTGCATTGCGTCATGTCATCATACAACTTCTGATCTGAACCGCTCTGGTAATATCATCAATATCATATAGTGTGTGTAATCAAAGGTGAGACAGTGAGATGAGGCAGATCAAGCTGAGGCTGGTTGTCTGCCTGCTGTTGTTGTTTTGGACTGATTCACAATGGATTACATCCCTCGAGAGGATGATATGTCGTCTTAATCTACTAACAATCTAGATAATAATTACGAAAGTCCTCTAATGTGTTCCTGTCTTAGTTATCTGTGCCACCACAAGGTTTGGCAATGTAGAATTCATCTTTTTTGTTTTTAATTTTTAAAGGATCTATGAGTGTCAATTTGGACAAATCTGAAATTAAAAATGTATAATTATTAAATAAAATACTGATTAAAATCAACACTGCCTTTGTAGCAAAAATACTCTTTCTTTATGTTTCCTGACAAGTGAATAACCTTTGGATAAAATCCAGGGATCTTTTTAAGCTAATCTGCTTCTTTTAAAATTCTAGGTATTTTACAGTGAAAATCTGTCAAAGGAGTGATTGTTTAGCCATTTTTTGTTCTTATCTGGTGTCTCGAAGAAAGACAATGTGTGACCACAGGGCAGCAAAACCAGGGACCATTTCCATGAATATCTCCAACAATCTCCTTTTAAGCTGGAAACAATTTAGAAGGTCTTGGGTGAGTAAAATAATCACGTAACAAATCCTTAATTAAGCCACTTAGGAAAAATGGTTCGATATGGATAACTAGATTTGGTCTAGTTGGTAAGTTTTATTTCATTCTACTGATTCTACTTTATTAATGGCTTCTCAGATATTTTAAATTAAAGTGATAGCAGGCCTGGTAGCTACAGTGGAGCTGAGCAACACTCAGCTGATGATGAAACAGCACGTATTCTGCCACTACTCACCCTCGCTTCACCTCCCAAACCTCTGATGAGGAAAAAGAGGTAAAAGGAGCTTTTTGCATCTTATCTGCAGGAAATAGCATTAGCCAAAATTGTACTCTTGGGCTGGGGCATGAAAGGCATGGGATGGCTGCGGCCATCATTAGCCCTGTCCCCCGACGTGCAGCCTGCCTCTGATCCAGAGCCAGGGCTGGGCAGGAAGGTAGAAGTTGGGCAGGAGAGGGTCGGCAGCCCTGGGTGGGCTCCACCACTTGGGCCCCGCTAATGGGCCGGCAGCCATCAGCCTGGTATGTCGGTATGCAGGCCGGCCACTGCTCGTGCCGACGTCAGGGGATTTTAAATCGGCTGGAGCAGACGATTGTGAAACAAGAGTGGCCACCCTGCCCACCTCACCACACTCACTGCCACTATCACTGACCATCCACTTCTCTTCTTCCCACCTTCCCAGTGAAGTGAAGCCAACAGAGCATAAACTGCAGTGAGTTAGTTCTGCTTGGTCTGGTCTAATCTCGGTGCTTTTTGTGTCCATGTTTCCATGTTTCCTCCTTCTCAGAGGGAGCTAAACAGTCTTTCTCAGCTCCCTCACATCCCACAATGCCCTGCACTGCTACCAATGAGAACTCAGCCTTTTCCCAGCAGTTTCCACAACGACAGCTATTTTTCCCATGCTCTCCTTTCAGAGAACCTATTTGGGGCATTGAGGCTATCAAACCGGCTGAGAATGAAAAAATAACTCTGAGAAGTCAAGAAACAAAAAACAATCAATTCAATGGGCATAGATCACTTCTCAATTTAACCACACTATTGTTTCTAATTGCACTCACGTTTTTGCATCAGTCTTTAAAAAGACAGTTTTTTAAAACTACTTTCTCCCAGCAGAGCTCTCTTTTTTTCTGTAAGAGTGTTACATGATGTTTCCTGTTCTTTCAGAAACAATGAGCTAATCGAAAAGCCGAGCGCCTGCATTTTCAGCTCCTTTTGTGACCAATGTGTTGGGGTGAATGGCTTGTCTGGCCCTGAGGCAAACATACAACCTACCATTCAGGATAACGGCCGTGTCAATGAGAGAGGCATATCACCTTTGCTCCCAGTATTTTACGACACAAGGCTCCAATAGTAACACAGCTCTGGGGCAGTGGGCAGCATCACAGCCCTGACAGAGAGCTGAAGAGAAAACTGTCAAAGGCGCAGTGTCAAGTGTCTACTGATGGGACACTCAAGTGTCCCCCATTGTACTGTAAAAAGGTTGTGATGTACAGTGAAGCTTTAGGGAGCTGAACAAAAACAGGAAGGCAAGGAAATGTATATTCTATAAGCTCTTCGATACTATAACAAGAGATTCTCACAACAACGAGACGAAAGGCTGTGACACTACAAGGCAGCGAACTGGCCGGCTTATCAGAGGACTACTATTAATACCAGTGAGACGTTGTCCCCCTGTCCCCTGAGGGAGAAAGATGGAGGAAGTCATCGATTCTTCCCATCATAATCTCTGGGAAGGACAGACCTTGCCTTTTCCCTTTTGGGTGACGAGCTGGGGTTATTATTCTAAAATTTTGAAAGGGCCCACACAAGGGCTATTTCTGTGTCTCAGTGATGGCGAGGCATTAGAGTCTGATCCACTGTAGCACCAACAAACAGTCCTCCCCTTCGCAGGACTGTTTTCCTGATCTCTGGGGGTCATTCTACTCTTCCTAAGCACTGTCAATCTGTCGAAACACAATTTGTTGATACTGTTCTTGCAAGAAAAATAACAGCAGTGGTCATTTCTTCGAATACCAATGACCTCCGATTACTTGACAAGGACCTCGAATGACCGTGTGAGTTATGAAAGTAGTCTCAGAAGCAAAGGTGGAAGTAGCATGACGTTTTTAGAATACATACCCTTTCCTATTAACAGACCATGTTGGTTTCTTTTAATCATGACCACGATCTTTCCCTAACCATTACAGGGCAGTTTTAAAAAAAAATTCAAATCAAAATCTTTCTGTACCATTAACCCAGTAGTTTCTGTGCCTAAACGGAACAGCGTTGTTTGCTCATATGGGTAATTTGGGAAGGAACTCACAACCAAAATATTTTGTCTTTTAGTTTGGAGGACTTGTTGAATTTGTTTCAGCCCTCAATGTACAAATCAGTCAAAACACATCTATCAGTGACCTACAGTATGTACACTATTTCATTAATCAGAAAACAAACAAAAAGACACACACAACTCATGTAACTCTTTTTATCTTTTATACCATAAATAAAAAAAAGGTTAATCTTTGCAATACTATGTTGAAGCATTGCATTGTGTATTTACTTTACCATACTATCTACAGACTCTTTAAGACTGATTTTACTTTTGAAAAATATCTAGCTAAGTTTGTAACTACTGTACTTTTAGTGAGCTTGATTGCTCATTTGTTGTTTTATTTATTTACTTATCATTATCTTATTTATTACATTGTATCAGCCCATGATGGCATGATGTTGTCCACTTACTTCATTTGTATTGTTTTCTATGTTACCTCCTTGTGAGAAAAAAGTCTAAAAAGTATTAGATGCTGAAAATATTCAGTGCCATGAGGGAAGTATGCTGCATTCTTGATGCACGCATACACAGAAAAACACAAGCAACTATTTTCATGAAAACATGCTGATATGATGGTTTTGCACCAAAGTTGAATACTCATGTAAACCTCATCCATAACAACTGTAAGGATGTGGTAGATAACAAGACAATTTCAAAATCTGCCTGATAATTCAGTGTTACTATACCATAATATCATATTTGGTGCATTTTTACTTGTCTGGGCGAATGTTAAAATTGTTCAGGGCACAATCCAGCCTGTGAAATGCTTGCTTGTCAAGACAGAGGAGGAGATGGAGAAACAGAACGAGAACAATACAGACCAATACAAGGACAGACAGAAAACGGGACTGATGGATGCCAGAGCAGCTGTCGGAGCAGGTCCTGATGGCAGAGACAGTGGGGTGGAGGACAAACTGCACAGTGGTTGTGACAGGATGAGGAGGAGAGGAAGACAGGCAGCATCTGTGTGTGTATGTGTGTGTGTGTGTGTGTGTGTGTGCACAAGTATCAATGCATGTGTGCTTTGTGTAGTAACACTCTTCCTCTGGCAGGCCCAACCACTAGGCCTGCCTGTGCCTGTGTGTGTGTGTGTGTGTGTGTGTGTGTGTGTGTGTGTAGATCTGGAGCAGTTAGAACAGCAGTAAAGCAGATGTTTCCTCTGTTTGGCTCTATAACATGAACATGAAGAAAAACAAGGGCCTAACCCAGAAGACAGGATCTCATTGATCATACCTACAGTAACTGAGTCAACACCAATAAATAAGGGGAGCTCATACTGAAGAAGTCACCACAAGGTTTCATTCTATTTAGATAGATATTGAAAGTCTTCTATATCTGAGTTTAAAGTTCCCCTCCACTCAAAAATAACAAACAGTTTAATGTTTGAGCTTCCCTGTAATGAATGGTGTATGTGCAGAGTTTGACACTAGAAGGATGTTTTCACGTTCATCTGCTGAAAGTGGAAAGTTTCTATGTACTCATTGAAAATCCCAATATCACGGACGGACCTACAAGCATAATGTGACATCACAAATAGTCATATTCAACTTGCAAAAGTGTGATGTGGAAACTTGAAGCCTCTAGCGCACATACACTGAGAATGGACTTTACAGTGAAGCAGGAGACACCTGTTATCCAGCACTTCAACTTATATTTATAGATTCTGGATTTTTAATGAAGGAGAAGGAGTAGATGTCACTTCAAAGATTTTAACAAGATAATTTAACTTTTTTTGTGAAAAGAACATATCAGATACAAATTATTATTCAAAGTAGAGCAATTATTATACATGTTAAAACATGTCTGGAGGGGATCTTTAAGTAATTGTCAAAACTGACGCAATTCAGGAATGATGGCTCACGATATTCTATCACTATATTGCCCATCAACTGGCACTTGTTAACGGTGTGCCAACTGCTGTGCGTTCTGAGTAATCATGTTTGGGAGGAGTGATTAATCTGCACAAAAACGCCTTGTGAAATACCTGCCAATGACAAGTCAACACAGTGTTTGTGAATGAAAAGGTGTGTGAAAGAGACTGAATGACTGGTGCAAAGAGGTCCGCTGAGCTCCACCTCTGTCCTAACAGTCTCAGTTTTGGTCAGCTGTGAGGAGCAGAGCAGCTGCACAGTGCTAATCCTTGCAGGCAAACGTTCTGAACACAAGTGTTCTGCTGCTGCTGAACAGCCAACCACATGTCAAAAGTGTCGAGTCGCCCTGAGAGCAGCCACTTGACCCAGGAATGCTCTACCACACTGGACTACACTGTATGCATTTTATTTTCCTCGCAGGCTGTGGCCAATTAGCGTTTAGACAGCGTGCGCCACGGTGAGGTACAGCGTGAACGGATTATCTTTTCCAATTAAGGTGCAAGTTTATGAACGGTGAGATGGTCTTTTAGTTATCGCCTATCAAGCCCCCCTTTTTGTGTCTGATGAAACACAACCAACCCTGCATGTGCCAACATCTGTAGAGAAATGCTAGTGTAACTCAACAGGGAACAACACCAACCAATTCAAAGTGTATGCAAACCATTTCACAATTATAGTGCCATCAAGGTATTTAATAAAACTGGATCAAATGTGTTACACACTTGGACACAGAAAGGAATGTCCAGGCATGCACGAGTGTGTATAATTCCTTTACTGAAAATACAGAAACACAAGCACATCAGCGCAACGTAGCTGCATACTGCATGTTATTTAGGTCTACTGAATGACGCAAACAATAAACGTTCACTTTCATTCTTTAACTTGCATGAAACACAAAATGTCCGCTATAATCCTCAAAACACATTCACACTGACGATATTCTGCACACTCATACAACTTATATTCTAGCAGGCTACAGGTGATTACATTACTGACTTTCTTATTAGCAAATTGCTAATGAGGTGAGGTACTGTTTCAAACGACAAGCTCTTTCATTTCACTTGCAGAACTCTGATACACATCTCATATTTGCATTACGATAGTCCACTACTCTTATACATCTGTGTCGCTACTTTTATACATCTTTTCACCACTTTTACCCACCTGAAAATACAGAAACACAAGCACATCAGCGCAACGTAGCTGCATACTGCACGTTTCTAGGTCTACTGAATGACGCAAACGCCTTCCAGCGTCTTACCCCAAAGGACCCCTAAGCTACCCAAAGTGCCTGTGTGAGCTTCACTCAAAGTAACCATAAATTAACCTACTGAAAATACTGCAGTTGTTATTGCCCATGAACATATATCAGATTACCACTGAACGTAATGATAAACCAAAACAAAACAATAATACATGAGAAATGGGGGGTGCCCAGTGTCCATTAATATGCCCAACATTACTGTGGGTCCCACAAATGACAGGTCACATGCCAGTGCTGTCACTGTTTAAGCATTTACTGTATTGGCCTGAATATAAGATGTATAAAAATATATTTTTTTCCTGAAGATTACATATGAAAATACTGGGGTCGTGTCATTACACATCCAACAGTCTCTCTTTCTGTCTCTCTAATTGTCCTTTTCCCTCTCTGACTGTTGTGTTTTCTCTTCCTCATACCCCGTGGCTGCATTGTGACTTTAATTTGTCGCTATCTCTGCCTCTCTTATTGCCTCTCACACTCTCTGACTATCACTGTGTCTTTAGTGTAGAGGAGGACAGCAGCACTCGTGACTTGTGAAGGCATCTCCACCTGCTGCTTCCATGAGAGATGATAATGGTTTGTTACTGATTTGCCCTGTTTAATGCTTACTCTCTTTAAGGTGGTAAAATGGCACTAGAAAAACCATTAGGCTGTAGTTTGTCATGTTTACTGTATTCTAAAGGAGATTATCTTTATGGCGTTTGCCTCAGTTTTGCTGATTTATGCATGTGACAATGCATTTAAAAGATATCAAATATGGTACACTTTGTTATATTCAGAGTGCTTCTTATCTTCAAAAAGTCAAAACCAAGTGTTGCAAAAGGAGGGGGTTATCATGTAATCAGGATCTTCTCATTTTCTGACCAATACAGTCCATGCATTCACATGAACCTCCACCTTTGATTAAATTTGCATTTGACACCATGTGAGAACACTCTATTGTGACTTTTCACAGCAAAAGAAAATTTGATTAGCAATTTAAAAAGCAAATCAGTCATTCTGTGCAAAATGATAGAAGCAGAGAAACCACCTAAAGCTAACAGTTACAGGAATTCATGCTTATGGGGTTTCAATAGCAGAGAAAGACACAGTAGTGGTATCATATCATTGTGATACTGAAAATGACAGTAACAAGGTCAATTATAGATTCTCTGCTGACCTTCACCTCACTGAAAGCTACTTCTGTTTCCCATTATCAGGGATTTATACACCTGCAGCAAGTGTGAGAATAGATGTATGTCAATGGAGCACAAAACCAGCCATGAACATCAACTACTCAAACATGTGATTGTGAAACAATTCAATTCAACTAACATTAAGTTTTTAAAGTAAGATCACTTGTTGTGTAATGAGAAAAAATTTCCACTACTCCCTCATAAAGTTTTTTTTTTTTTTCAGAAACAACCATGACAGACGAAGACTGTAAGCAGGCAGAAGAAAGCTTTTCAGGCTCCAACGCGAGACAGACAAGCCAGCGAGACTGGTTTCAATCAAAACAAAACTACAAGCCCAGCCGTGCCATGATCTATTGTTAACAGAGACAGTGGCATCTGGGGGCAGCAGGGGTATTCACTCAGACAATCTATACTGTCTTCTGGAGGCATTTCCAAAACATCTTAATTGATTCTTTCCTGAAATGTATCATCTGAATCTCTATTACAGTGTACACATTTTCTTAAGATACACACATTAAGCCAAAGGCCATTTGACATACCTTGTGTCTGCTCATACACACAGCCAGTGAGTCATTCAGAATATGATCATTCAGGCTAGTTTGGCTTGAGATGCAGCGAGTTGAAACACAGAAATAAGGCACACCACGGACATGAATCAGCAGCTCACGTGAGCTCAGCGAAAAAAAGGTCATTCATCTTACCTGAGATCACTTCCTGAGGCTGAGCTTATCCCACTGATAGGATCCCATTCCTAGAAGACATAATATACATTGAAGTATGAGGACAGTCAGAGTGACGAAACTGAGTGTTTCAACGGTAAGTTGTCATATTTTTGATAGAATGATGATAACAAATTGGAAATTCCTATCACCGACAGTCAGATAAAATAAGCTCTGACACATTCTGATAATTGTAAAAAAAAAAAAAAAAACAATCTTTGATGTGTCATACTTTCCAGTGTCCTGTCAAATAGGGTATCTTTACTGTTTAAGTGGATGTGACATTTCCAGAACTGGGCTGTACAAAAAAATTCACAATACTGCAAAAGTGTCTCATCACATGATCTCATCTCATAATATTGGTTTCATGTAACATGAGACCCGAAGCTGGGCTCATATATTACTCTGCTAATTTTTTTCTCCAGTCATATGCACTTGAGGCCTTATCACTCATCACAATGACTTAGATGAGAAGAGTGGATTATTCCACAAAGGAGCCGATTGACTTTATGCTAAGTCTCCTTCCTATCAGGTGTAATCTCCTGCTTTCCCCACAGAGATCATCTTATGTGAGCGACACAGCGAAGCCTAAGGGCCTTTCGCCACGGCGGGTCAGAGAGCTAGCTTCACTTCCGAAAGGTAATGCCCCACCCCTCTCTCGCGAGTTCATGCGGAGCTTCATTTAACAGTAAGACAAGGTTCAATTCACCTAGAGGGAACACAAGGAGTGGGAGAGGAGTGTAGGCGTGATGGAGCAGGGGAGGCGGGGAAGCTGTACCATGAAAGCCAGCGAAATGTGAAGTTGTCAAAACACATATTTCCTTTTTTTTTCCCCAAACAGAGTGAATGCAGTAAGAATACAAAGCAGCTGAAAAGCAGAGAGGTTTGAATTAGATCCCTCAATCTTCTTGACTTCCTGATCATGCATTGTCTGAGATGGCTTTTTAAACGTCTTCCATTATCCAGCCTTGTCTTGAAACCTGAGCTCCTGACAGAGCACATCAGTTACCCGCTTCCTGATAAACAAATGTAAGACAACGACACCGGGAAATTTAGTTCAGTAGAACCCGACATGACTATGTGCTTTGTGTTGTAACTCTATCCAAACCTGTCTGATGGCATCTGATAATATTCATTACAGTTCAGTTCAGATCAATGACAAACCACACAGCTCTTGCGGAGGAGCTGCAACTTCCCCTCTCTCTTTTTGAAACTGTCATCATTTTTGCGTATTTCCATCGCGCTCTGTCTCTCCCTTTAGACAGTGTGCGACCAGCTTTAAGGCCTGTGTCGTGTCCTGAAATGACAGCGGCTGCTGGGACAGGCCACACTGAGAGCAGCCGAATGCTTCAGTGGAAGGGGAATCTCCCACTATCAACAATGCTACTCTCATTAGTGCTTCAAACAGCCTTTTGCTGGGCATCCTCAGTTCTGAAGCAGAAGATAAACAGCTGCATTTTATCAGGGTATTAGAAATTTTCTCTGTTGTGTGCGCGCATCTGTTTGTGTACGTTACGCAATGTTAACAGTTCATCCAGGTGGGTGACAACAAAGAGACAAGGGTGCAGGTAGAATCCCAAAGCTATTCTGGCTCCCTAATCTCTCCATTCTGACACACACTTTGATTTGTGAGTCAGTCCAAAGCCTGAATAAACAGCCCGTCCCGTCGCCACCCAGGTAAAGACTGCAAGCAACTTTCAGTCAACTCTTTGGTCTCCTCAGCGTTTGTTCAAGGAGGTTCACCTATCTTTTCACCCCCAGGTTAACTGGAAAAAAACATCTGTTGATTGGCAGACTTCAGTGTCCTCCCCATTACCCTTTGTGAAGCGGTTTATTTGAGGCCTGTTCTGAATTCACCCTCTCTGTTTGTCCCTCGCTAGCATGACCAGGCAGATGTTCCTTCACAGAGATCAGGATGCACATTGACTGATATAAACGCACAAAAACACACAATGCTGACAAGAGATGTTTCAGATCATCAAAGATAAAGGCAAGATAAAGAAGAAATAATAGATAGCCAAGCAGAAAAGAGAGGAGAGAGAATGAGAGAAAGGAGACGGAGGGGAAGAGCTTCAGGCACTTAATGGGAGGACAAAGCCATGGATTCCTGTCCTGTTTTTGCAGGTTAGTATCATTTGTTCTGAAAGAGAAAGAGAGACACTGTCTTTTCTCTTCTTTTTGACTTAACACTTAAACTACTGTGATATCTGTGTGGGGAGCTGAAAAAAATTGAGTTATATCTATTCCAACCCATCTTTTGACACCACCCCACCTAAAAACAACTGTTAACAAAATGCATAATACACATTGGGGATATACACAGCGCTACAGTGGCATGTAGCTACAAGAGTAATGCTGATATTCAGCTGGTGTGTGCCTGATAAAATTAACCCTGGCAGTATCTTGAATGTTAACATGTTTTTAAGATGTTTTTTTAAACATTAAAATTTTAAATTAAATAAGACAAAATCACAGGTGATTTAACAGAGATAGATGTGACAAACATTGCATTACAAGGATTTCTCTCAGAAAGACAAATGGCAGGTGGGGCATGGGTGCAAGTTGATGTACATGTGTTGATTTGGTGTGTGTGTGTGTGTGTGTGTGTGTGTGTGTGTGTGTGTGTGTGTGTGTGTGTGTGCTAGGAGAGGACATTGAAGATATGCCTGCAAACAAAACAAGCCCACAAACTAATACGAATACTACTCGTGCTACCAGGACTCTCACTACTACTACTGCTAATGATGGATGATGACTAGTGGACTAATGATGGGATAGCATGTGGATGGAGTACAGGGGATGGAGCTACTGGGAGGTGTGGCAAAAATACATGATGAGCTCAATTCATTAGCAAAAAGTATGAGCCAGGTTTCTGAACCGGTCAGAATGGGTATCGTTCATGTGAGAATCAACAAAAACCCAGAGAAATAATCCACATTGCCTCAGTTCATGCTTGTTTGTTTCTACGATGCTACATGTTTTTTGTTTATGGGGACACACTTTTTGTCTGTATTTGAAACTTCATGCAGCGCAATAACAGAAAGACAACGTCAACTTATAATGGAACCGAAACATTACAGCCATTATACTGATAATGGTTGATGAGGATGAGGACACACTGGGAAATAGTTGTATTTATGATCTTGCACACAAAGACAGAATGGGAGGAAGCTGAAGGAGACAGAAGGAAGAAGTAGTGAAAAAGTGATGGAGTTAAAAAACATAGCGGATAATAGTGATAAATCAGATCTGCTGTGACCCCGCACAGTGTCCTGCGGTCTCTGTGTCCCACCCCAATCCCTCACATGCTCCACTTAAGACATGAAACCTGTGCTAACCTTTGTGACCCACCTGCCCCTTCCCCCTGGAGTGGGACATCAGTGGAAAGAGGAAGTGACAAGTCCACGGAGGGTAAAGGTCAACTCAGACGATGCATTTCAAATGCGAGGGAACAAGATGGATGGCGGTGGCTGCAGTAGAAGTGGCAGTCAAAGTCAAAGAATCTCAAATCATTTTTTTTCACCATGTACAACAAATGTGTCTTGGTGCTCTGGTTCAGTCTCTCCCTGAGGCTGGGGGAGATATCCAAGATGGGGGCAAGTATAAGAAGCCAAGAGTGCTCAAAGAGTCTTCACGTTGCCAGGCCCGTCCTGCACTGTTGTACTGTCACTCGAGATGTTTGTCCTATTAGTTTTCCTATAGGTTTGGGTACTGGTTTCACTTTCTGCATTCTCAACTGAGACCATTTATGGTTATTTTTGTTTTTTTAAGCCTACTTCTCCAGCCCGCCCCCCTGGCTGTCATAATTTTGGCAACAGGCACTAGCAGGAGTAAACAAAACACTAGAAGATGCCAAGCCAAAAAAGGTTACCCAGAGAAAGCATGAAAGTCTGGTTCTCCCATTGTTTTTTCATTTCTTTTTATGTAGCATGTCTTTTATAGGGAACAGTCTTGTGGACATTCCATTATACAGTATGTATATGGATCTCAATAAACCGTTACCAAATGTGAGTGTTCAATTAATTAATTCTACTCATGTCAAACTGTTTTCTAATTAGGAGGTGTTACAGATCCATACACTGGATACTAGAACTAATCACTTAGGGTTACTGCCATACGGTGCCCTAATACTTTCCTGATGTAATTCTAGATGTTCTAGATAGTCTGAACTTTGGCCCTCATAAAAACTAATGTTACATTAAAATGAAAAAAAAAATGTCAGTGACACCCACAACAACTGTAACCAACGTGTCAGTCTTTTTTGAACACTTGAAAACTAAATTTTACACACTGAAATCTGAATTTTTTCTGCATCACAAACAATATTATGACTGTCACTCCCCCACTGCACCACTGATGGCTGCTCATTGGTTTCCCGCAATGGCCTAATACAACCAGAAGTATTAAAGGGACACCTTGGACGAACCAATATAAAAAATCTCTGCCGGTTGACAAATCTGTATTGTCACATGATTTATGCTGTCATGATAGGGTATTCATGGTTATGTTTAGTCATCGAAGAGCAGTTGAAGGTTTGGGAAAGACAACTGTCATGGTTGAATTGTGGAAAAGTCAACATTGACATGATGGGATGTGAACGCAGCCCCCCAAATGTCAAAGTCAAGCACAACTCTATGTCCGACCACCTCCCCTGACCGTCACACTTCACACCCATAGCCCGAGCCTTACGGTGTGTCTACCAAAGAGGCATTTCAGCTAAGTTTTTTGTCCGTCTTATTTGATGGAACAGATACACTTCTATTTTCAACAATTCAGCCGTCTACCTCTATTTTATTCATGTTGGGCTCTTAACGGTAAGGACCTGAGGTTGTCATATTCAAGTACAGCCAAAAAACATCTGTTACCTCTGCTGGTAAAAACACAAAAAATGTTTTTGTAACTTTTCCCGTGCACACTGAAACAGCGACTGAGCCGGAACACAGCCGGAACGCGACGCAGCCGGATGCTGTGTACATTCAGCGTTACACTCCTACTGCATAGGAAAAAAAGATGTATGTTGCATAAGAGCAAACAGTACGACACAGGGTTGTAATGTGAAATGTTCACATTCAATTTCTGTTGTTGGTCACCCAGAACTATGTCCACCAAACGATACAGTCGATCTTGCTTTGAGCTCTGGGACAACTGCCTCTATTTTACACTCAGTGTATTTGACTCTCAATTGAACATTTTAGAAATATCAAAGTGTTAGTGATATCCCTTGATTGGAAAGAACTTTACATAAAATATCTGCTGAATAATCTGCTGATATCTAATGAAATTAAAGTAGACGTGTAGTTAATGAAATCTGAGGAATGCTTAAGACTAGATTTTCTCTGATCACAGGTTATTTTTCAGTCTCAAAATATCATTAATGCCCAAAAGCATGCCTCATATTCCTCTCTCTCTCTTTCTCCCTCTCTGTCTCTCTAACACACTGAATAACCAGAAGCTGAGTCTGAGGGCCACATTCTTGCCCTCTCCACACTCAATTGCCAACACAGCACGTGGCTTTGTACTGGCTTCGCCGATGGCTCCTTTAAGGAGTTCTTAGTGGGTCACATGCACAATACACTTTGTGTTACCGAGCAGTGAACCTCCACTGAGCGGATCGGTGGTGTCACCTGAAGGAGAGGGAGACAGAGAGAAGGAGAGAAAGAGACCCATGTTGGTGGTTGACGACATACTGGGCTGGAGTTCGGACACGCAGGCCTACCGAACACACTCATACTCAGTGCCTCCATGTGTCGCCAACCTGCAGTCTGACCACTCACAGTCACTCAAAGGAAATGACGGAGAATGTGACGGGAGAAGACTTTGAGAGGTCAAATTCTCCAAAATGAAATGAAAGAGAAATTGTAGGCTCTGCTGGCAATGTTGCACTATGAAGTACACACGCACGCACATAAAGACATACATACTACTGTATGTACATAAATGCATGCACTCACGTAACATACACACACACACACACACACATATATCATTGCATACAGACACACTTACAAGTACACACATACATGCATACAGGCACACATATACACGTGTATCCACACACACAGGCGGCGCACACACATGGATATGTCCAACAGTGGTGAACAGCTGCATGGGTCGGTCTGGATCGAGACCAGCCACCTCTTGGCCACAAAGGGCTGCTTGTGCCCCCGGCTAGCTAGGAACATAAAACACAAGAGATAAGACCAGACACTGTTTGCCAGAACCAGCGGACCTCCCCAAACAGGAACTGCAAGTGCAAGTGTTTCACACACAAACACACACACACACACGCACACACACACCCACATACACAGAGGGATGCAGGAAAGCACGCACATGCATGTGGATTACACACACATACAGTAGATGTTTGAATGTGTATGTGTGCAGAATATCGCTAAATGACATGCAATGAAGTCATACTGGTTGATTTGTTAAAGCCCACCTCTGCTGAGCTACTCTTGCCCCACATTTCTAAGCTAATCTGACCACTTAAGCTCAACAGAAAGTCGACAGTACTTAAAGTGAGGTGTCCTTCTGCAACGGGTGAACTGTGGCTGTATTTGTTCGTAAGAATCAGCTGCTACTCCCATTTACTTGCGGAGCCTGTTTGAAATATTTTAGATAGTTCACAGATCACAGAGGGAGATTAAGAGATTAATTTCTTAAGAAGTGATTAATTATCACCATAACAAACATACGTTCTTCCATTGCAACCAAACAAGGACTGAGTTTTGTTTTTTCTTTTGGACCACTGGTCTTGGGCACAATTCTCCGTATTTGACATTGTTTTGTTACTTAATCCTTTGTGATTACACCTCAAATGCAAAAATATGTTGTAATAGAAGTTTAAAGCTAGACTATGCCACACAATTTCTTCCTGAAATAAATGCAATAAAATGCATCATTGCCCAATTCAGCTATAACATCACTTGGTCTGATATGACCAGAAGCTTTTGGTGACTAATGTTAGCCAATGTTAGAAAGCTTCGGATAATATTTGCGGTGTAACTGACATTACTCAGAACCGACTGAATCAATTTGGTGACTTTTTGACTCCTCTATACTTACATACTGCCACTCTTACTCACTCGCATTATTTACTACATATTTACTTTTAGTATCTATCAGCATTTGTGTCGTAACTGCTGTTCAGGAAAAGTCACGTAAGATCACTTCAAAGGTTTTTTAAAATGCAGTGATAATCATGTGTTTAAAGAAACTCTCACATGTTTCTTATAAGTAGCTGATAGATGTGATACTACAGAGGAAGAAAACTCCTGCTCTGAGATGTTCTGTGAAAAGAGGCATATCTATTGTGTCCTGAATAGCGGCTAATGTGAGGCCAAAGAAACCCGCTTCAACAATGAAGCTGTGCTCTATTCTATTCTATGTGGCTCTATTTCTGCTGAGTCATGATTTGTCCAGTCACCACTTGCAGGCCCACACAGACACAGGGCCACACACACCATGACACAGTAGAGTCTGTGTGGCTTGGATCAAGGTCCACTCGCAGAGGGGAGGAGGGAAAACCCCCAAAACGTGACTGATGTCTTTGTCCTTATCGTTGCCCTTCTTCTTCCCCCCTCCCTTCATTTGTCTATCCATCACCAGCCCCGTCTTTCTCTTTCTCTCTCTCTGTCACCTCCCCATCTCTGCCCATCTGTCGCTATCACCTCTCCCTTCTATTGCTCATGAATCTATCCTCGTTTTATGCAAAGCAAGCTTGTTTCATATGAAATCGCACAAAATTAGCATCAATTCATAATCTCGTGGGAGTTCCTGCTAAGTGCAAGAACAAACTTGATGACCTTTTGGTGTGTTTTAAATATTTGTCTCTGTTGCATCAACAGGGTGTGCATCTTTGTAGAGCCAGATGTGTGAGGAAGATATCAATGGAGAGATATGGGGGCTAAAAGCTTGAATGTTGCTGCATCACCCAGCAGTTTATTTTAATAATTTCCACTTCATTCATCAGCTGTCCATACTGTCCAGCGGGCCCTGCAGCTGTGGCTCATTCATAACCTCCACTGGCCACCACACACACACACACACACACACACACACATACAGATATGCTCCCTAGACAAAATGACTTAAATCTGCATCATGCAAAAAAGAAGAGTCAAATGTGCATGTCCTTCAAAAAAAAAACAAAAAAAAAAACCCAGCACACTCAAACACACTCTTGGGTGAAATGTTAGCTTGTATGGTTTAGAATGAGGCTTGGGGGATTTTGCAGAACTGCAATATGTATACAGAAGGTGGAAGCTTAAACATCTGTGTACGCAAATGAGAGAGAGAGACACTATGGTGTTTGAAACACCTGGGACTTGGTCCCTTTTGAGAACACGCTCAGTGTTTAATCCACAGATCAGTCAGAATCATAAAGGAACTCACTGACATAAAAGGCAGGGAGATATGGATGGACACACATATATGCACATACAGTCATGCATACACATAAATATGACTGTTTTGTTCTTAAAATACAGTCTGAGGCAAGTATCCCACGATGTTTTCTTATCTAAGAGGTTATTCAATCTTTGGTTCATTTCAGGTCAAAAAGTGTGAGACGTTATGAGTTGTGACAAACGTTTATTTTATAACCAAGCCTGGATTCTGAATGATTCAGCCATGGAACATGCAGAATATTCAAAAGAGACATCCATCCATGTAGGGTTATTTGCACACCAATAAAAGTCTATCGCATTGAGTGAGTGAGACCGAGAGTGTCACAATGATGAATGGACCAGAGGTTTGCTCATAGTGTAGCTCTGCTTTCAAATTCCACTCATTCATGATCGTGAAGGGAAGTTTGGACAAAGCTAACTTAAAAGGGGAAGACAGAGAGACAAAACAAAATGGTCACAATCAGCTGATGCCACAAATGTACAGAATAGCAATGGAACTATTAATCTAAAGATAGGCAGTGTTTTGTTAATACTTCCTCTCAGATAGTCCTGTTCCTGCACCAATACTCAATACTATACTGTATATGTGCTGTCTACAGGTAATCAGAAATTAAAAGGCATATGTTGGAGTTTTTATTTCTGTGTCATGCCAAATATTTGGCCCAACCCATGTGAGATTAAAAGACACCCCTGTATCCAACATCAAAAATATAGCCAGACATCTTCTAGCACATATACATTGCCAAAAGAAATAGCATAGCAAATCAAATAAAGAAACTGTTAATGCTACAAACCTAATTTTGATCTTGATACAGGGCCCACCCAGGTTTTCTCCCAATAACTGGCTAGCTAATGGAATAGTCAACTAAGTCTTTATGTATTGTTCATGGTTTTGTATTTACTTAACCAAACAACATGTTGCATGGGCACAGTGGTGCAGTGGTCAGCGCTGTCGGCTCACAGCAAGAGGGTTCTCAGTTCGACCCCACCGGTTGGCTGGGGCGTTACTGTGTGGAGTTTGCATGTTGTCCGTGTGGGTTCACTCCGGCTTCCTCCCACCATCCAAAGACATGCAGATTAGACTATGAAATTAATTTTCTTTATGAATGCAATAGCACATTCTAACAAATCTGCTTTTTTTTCTTCCAGGTTGACGTACTGTCCAGTTTCCACATTGAGTGGTAAAATACCAAAATAAATTTCACCTGGGCGCACAAAGATCTATGCTTTTTAGGGTGCCTTTACACCTAGTCTGTATGGTCTCGGTCCGCTTCGAAGAGAACTCTGGTGCGATTTGTTTGTGGTGTGAAAGCAAAGCAAACCAACCATAGGATTCTATGATCGTAGATATGTGATTTTAGTATGAATTCAAAAGCTTAACAGCTAAACTATTAGATCCCCTGCTGAAGTATATATTTACGCAAATCATTTGGTAACCATGGTAACGCGCAGGACTTTCCCTGATCAGTCAGAAAGTTAAAAAAAGAAAAGGTTAAAAAAAAGGTGTATTTGTGAAAGGTGAGCTTGTGTCCTACTCCATGTATTTGCAGCAAAACAGTCACCTAAACTGTCCAATGAATGAGCTGCCTGTCAGTCGGTAGAACTTCATGGTTACAGCTCTCAGTTCGTTTGTAAAAAAAACACTGTGAACATGAACTGGACTCTTCATTATTAGAAAATACCTCACCAAAACCATATTTATATTTATGTTCACAATTACCTGTGATTGAATGGATGTTACTTTTACTCCTGTTGCCATTTGCCACTATTGTTGCTATGACGTCTGCTCAACGTTGGCCCCACCCACAGAAGTCTGTATATACCGAGAAAGCCAGTGTTAAGCAAAGGGGTAATAGAACATGTCAACACAAGGTCACAGGCACAGACTGATGAGGTATGATATCTTTCTTTATTGTTATTTTAACGTCAGAAAGTTGCATGCTGTAGCTTTAATGATCGACCGACTCTCACTGAGCACTATGGTCGTGAAGAAGTATATCATTAAACGAAAAGACAGTTTTCCATTTGTGTTACTCCAACAGCGATCAACTCTCTGGCACAAAGCAGCAGCATTCTCCGAGTGTTTTTCTGATTACAGCTAATTCCTACGTCACCTCCCCTTGCCTCAAAACATTCCACGGCCGTATTCTATTTTGGATTGAGGTATTTGCCTGTTTTTCTCTTCATTAAGCCACTTGAAAAAGTGATTGAGCTCCTTGTGAAGAACCCTCCTTCACTCCCAGAGGGATCTGACTAAACTTTAACTGTTGTTGGGCAAAATAAGTCCACATGACAAGAGGGGGACTGATTTCCATGTGATTAGTTGATAATTGCCATGTTTGGAATGGCGGAGAGATTCTTTGAAATCTGTGTCGCCACTGTTCATGGGCAATTTACTGTACATGAAAGGGGAATGGCGGTATCACTGATTAACAGGAGCCAATATGTTAGAAGACTAACTCTACCTTTGGTGAACCCTGATACAGAAAAAATACATCAACTAACTGTCTAGAGGTAGGTCACTCTCTCATTTCAAATACACACACACCTTAGTGGTAGATTCAGCTTTCCTGAGGAAAGATAATAGTTGTGCAAGTAAAGTGAAAGTATGCACAAGTTAACACCCTTAACACTGATAAGATTTAAAAAATGTTTCCATTTCATTGCTTTCAATTTAATCACAGTTTAACTTGTGTTAACTGCTATTGCAGTGACTCATAATCAAAAGGGTGGGCCAACAGAGATACTGTAAAAATGCTGTGCAACTAACTGCCTGTTCAAATGTGTCAAACGGAGGTAAGCTGACATAATGATACATTGATAGCCTCTGATCAGCAGCAAACAGGATGTTTCTTTGGGTTTGCTGGAGAAGGATGTGAAACAAAAGGTGAAATGTGAGGTGTGGCGAGCGGCAGGCTGCAGGTTTGGAACAGCTGAGAGCTTTCGTTTTGACTCAGCATGTTGGTACACTACTTTTCTGCTGCATCATGAGCTGAGCCACTAGTGGCAAAGACTATAACATAGTTACATAGTTACGACTACAAACAATGGATGTGTCGTAACCTTCTCCACTAACACCTCAATAAGTCATAAGGTTTGCTTTGTATGTAAAATTATTATCTCTTTCAAAAAGGTGAAAAAGGTTGGGACAATCTTTAGATTCCTGTGAAATCAATTGCCCTTTCTTGATATTGATAAAATGATCTACTTCTCCTGGATGGTCTCAAGATACTGATACTTTGTATCTGTGTAAATTCACTCTGTGTCCTGCTTGCCTCTACAGCTCTTCGCAGCAGCAGCAGCAGCAGCAGGCTGTAACTAGTGCTTTCCTCTGCTGTAGTCTGACTAGCGCCCTCTATGAGTGGCAGGCGCTAAATGTTTCTGGAGAACAGAAACCAGAGCAGGGCAGGCAGCTGGACAGGGACAAGTGCAGCACGGCCACCGGCAGCACTCATGGCAGAGACAGTGGTGCATCCCCCCAGGAAACAGCTGCTCTGCTATCAGTCACACTTACACCACAGACACGGGATGGAGTAAGTTAAGTTTGTGGAATCATTCTTTATGTGCCTTAAGAATGTGTTTTTATTATTATTAAATAATGAAGATGAGTGAATTCATTTTGCTGAGATTTACGCATGTGCAAAATGTGAAAACTCAGTGATTTCCGAGCCTCAGTGATTTCCACGCCTGAATTTCATCTAAATTAAAGCTTATGTCACATACAGCTCACACAGCCCACACTCATATTGTTATGTGGCTTCTATCTGTTGTGTCTGTGCGTGTGTGTATGCCAGCTATAAACATGTTAACCACAGATCAACCAGCCAACAAAACAACAGCACAAGGCAGAGTCCAGGATGTGTTCATTCAGACCAGTGGTAGATGAGGTTAAGACCAAGTCGAGGTGTTAAAGTGTGAAAAATACCAAATTCAAAACAGGAAAAAAGCGAAGACAAACCTTATCGTGCGGACTCCGAGGCACAGATAATTTGAATTTAAAAAAGGAAAATCTAGGACATGGATGAAAATATAAACTTTACATACAGCATCTTGTGTGAACATTGAGCATCACCATCAGTTTAGTCATGGGAAAAATACCTCTGTCTTTTCCATATACAAAGGATTCCCACAACATTACACTTTAAGAACTAGAGCATGTCATTTGAACTGTAGCATTGGTTTCTTTCTTTCTTTCTGTTCTCTGACTTTAAATTACTGTACATACTTTCATGTCCTGGTTACTGTCAGGTCACACCTTGTGTTTTCACTTTCTAGGTATTTAAGAGCAAAATCCCATTCTCCCTAACCTTTATAGTTTAAATAAAAGGACACCATGTTCTGTTGAATACAACCCTCAATTCTGCAAACTCTCAGTTTTATAAAAAGAAACCTACACAGTGCTACCTATGAACTAAAGCATAACAAAGTAGGTGGGGAAATTTACCACATGATTTATTCTGTATGAACTTACTCAAAATGAAACCTGATTTTCATTCATTTGAAATTGTTTATGCATGATGGACTGGGACACGTGTAAAGGGAACTTATGAGATTAGGGTTCTTGAGGACTAATAGCAATCCTTACAAAGAAACAGATACAAGGCAGAAAAGAGTCAACAATTCAACCATTTTAAAACTTAGCTTTAAGGTGCGGTCGCTGGCAGTTGCTTCAAACCCAAGACATGTTTGAGATGTGTTAAAATCAACATGTGAAACAACAAGCAACACATGTTTGAAAGACACAGGACATGTGCTATCTCAAACTTCAGTCAAGCAAGTGTTGAAAATGAACCACCCTTCGTAAAAAAATCAAAAAAAATCATAATTAGGTCCAAAGCATGAGACTGGAGCTTAACAATTAGAGCCAGAGTTGATACAGGCCACGGTGGCCTAATCTTATCAGCTGGGGTGGAGAGAGGAGAAGAGAGGAAGGACGGCTGGTGTTATTTCCGTTGGCACTCTTTCACATCAGTGTTTGCAGTGGCATGACCACTCCACATTAGCCATGGCAGGGGAAGGTGGGCACTTATCAGTGTGAATAAAGTGCTTTAAACAAGGAACGTGACTACTTCAAAATGGAAAATAAACACAGGTTGATATATAAGTCATCAGTGCTTCTGTTATTTGAGATGATATTACCTGTAATACACACCCTTATCAAGAATCAGTGAAACCTTCCAGTTTCAAAAAAGAGCTATGCAGACATTTTTAAAAAGCAAGAACAGCTAGTCGTCAGTTCATGTGTATTTTATGGATGACACGCCTGTTCCCAGTGTTTCTTTACTCGAGAGCTCTTGGGAATGTGGGGTCCTGGCAGGGCCACGGTTAATATCACGAGGGCAGGTGGGGAGCACAGCGGGGTTTCATATCGTATGTCTTTAATGTCTGTCTGTCGGACATTCCTGCTTCCCAAAGCCCCGTGTTCCCATCCATCTTCATGCACACACTGTCTGCCACCTACCTACAACATGCACAATACCACATTTCTTTCCCCTGTCTTTGTTTTTTGTTTTTTTCATCCACACACATACACGCATGCATAGACACAAACACTCACAGTCATGTCCTCTCTTTCCCAGTTGGGACAGTATGGCATTGAAAAATAATACTAATGGCCAAAGTGCAGTGCCTCAACAGTATCACTGACCAGGCTGGATATTGAATCGCTGAGTTCTACTATATGATAGGCAGACTGAGATGTCTCCCCCCCTCGACCCCCCAAACACTCCTCTCACAGATTATGTGGGAAACAATGTGTGTAACAATCCATGCTCATACAAAATCAATGTATCATATCCAGATTTACACTTAAAGAATCCAACTAAACTACTGTTCCATTAAGCCACCCGCTCCCTCCTGTCTTTCCTTTCCTAAGCCTCTATTCACCCCAGTATGGCCTCATGAAGGCCCACACCTCACTTCTGGGCTTCCTGGCTACTGACTGCAGCATCTGACTCAAAAAAGGCAAAAAACAAGCTGCTGGTGTCTGTACCAGGTACCATCTGGGTCTGGTTACCCAGAAGTGGAGGCAGCAGAGGAGGAGGGGGCAGAGGACGATGGCAGGGCAGAATGTGTCCCAAAATTAACTACTAAACTACTAAAGAACATGGATGCATGTACATGATTTAATACAAACTGAAACTCACAATGACACAGACACAATGTCTGGATGTCTTAATGTGTCCTGTTTGTGTTTCTGAAGTTTGAATTACAGGTTAGTTTAGCAAAAACAAGGAATTTGTTGTTACCTTCACACATAAGCTTCTCCACCCTTGGCTTATCAACCTGTTCAAAACCAGTTGGATGAATAGTTGGCACAGGTATTTGCACGTCCTGAGGTATTTTGGAATTCGATGAATCATACCATAAAGCAGAGGTTACCTACATTTTTGACCTCTTAAAACAAAGCTTAGTCTAGTTGCGACGCCCTGTCACAGATTACACATGTCAATACTTTGAGGCCAGTTATACCAAAGTTTCAAATTGTCTAATTCAAATACTTTTTAGGGGCCTGATGATGTAAAAGTAATTTGCAAGCACAAAGCAAATATAAATGTCAGAAAATCATCTTGTGACAGCTCAGATTTATCTCACGAACTGACCCCCTGGTTGGAAACCAAGTACCTTGAGGCACACCAAACAAACTATGCCCTATCAGAGTACATGCATACATATGTGCAGTACTTGTCGACATCACTCATTCCCAAAATGCACAAACACACTCTGGCGCCAGAGTCACAACATCTCTGTAGTATAATGTGTGCAGCTTTTTGTAAAGATTTACTAATGGCTCGATTACATTTTTCTCTACCTTATCCAATCAACGCACATATATAATCATACTATAAGTGTCATTCTCACTGCCTGACACGTGAAAACATTTATGCTGCCGAACACATGAATAGCACCATAAACTCTCGGCCGCATGACAACATCCTCATAGTGTCTGTACATCTATGCACCCGGCTCTATTTGTAAAATTGAAGAATTGAGAAAAAGTGATCTAGACTGCAGCAGCAGCGGTGGTGGTGCTTTCCTATGCCTGCACACTGTCCACTGTCCTGTCTTTGTGTCCGCTGCACCACCTTTATCTCCCAGTCATGCTGCTGGGTGAAATTATTGTATGAAGGATGTCCTGAGCCGATAACACGTTCCTCATCACAGAGGTCATTTCCTCTACCCACAATGCATCTTGGCCAGCTGGTGAACTAGTTTGTGGGTTAGCAGTGGGGTCAACCTGCAAAACCTCAGAAAAGATATACAGTGTGTCATGTAAAAATATCATACCTGTGTAATAGCGAGCTGCTAATATCTATTTTTTCAAGTTTAGTTGATTATATGATTTAACAAATGCATTTTAACTGACACTTTGCAACTGAAAATTAGTCACTCACTATTTCAGCTTTCAAGAAAGGACCTGACAGTGAGGCATTGAACCCATGAATCTCATTACATGGTGAGGTAATAAAAGCACTAATCAACAACACAAACCCTGGTGATCTACATGATCATTTTACAGTAAAAGCTGTAATGACAGGACCAAACAATTACATCAGATAGCACAATAACCACAGGAACTGAATCCATAAGATTCTTTTTTGAGATTTATATTGTAGCAGAAACTTATAACTTGGATACTACTGCAAAACAATTAAGATAATATCGCTGTAGTGACTAATAATGTTGCTACTGCCTTCAGCAAACTCAGAAGCCTTTAATGGAATGGGACCACAGAGGCAAACTGCTTGAGGGATGCTGTCAGTCATGGAACATTAACTCATAAAGAACAAGAGAGAAATTGAAGAAATAGGAACTGATTTTTATGTTCATTTGACAAAGAATGTGGCACTCAGTCTGTAAAGGGCAAGCAACGCGACTACACAAAATTCCTTGGACATAAGTGAATAACTCACCACTGTTTTCTGCAGCAGAGGCGCAAGGGATTAGAAATTACAAATCATGGATCTCAGAGATTTACATATATAATACAGTGCATGTTCTATGTTGAAGTGCACGACATGCTATATGGTGTATATTATATGCCAAGCACAGCCGGCACTGTTATGTCACGTTGGTTTTTGTCTGTTTCCTGTTTTTTTTTAAGTATATTCTATCCTGTCTGTTCAGTTCCTGCCCTCAATGTGTTAGCCTTGATTGGCTGCACCTGTCTCCGTTGCACACCTGCCCCTGATTCCTCATCAGCTTCTTCCCTACTTATACTCTCCTTCCCTTTATTCGCTGTCTGCTCATTGTGTTGTGTGTGATCAGTGGTCCATGTGCTCTGTTTCTGTGTTCTTGAGTTGGATTTTTCCTCGTGCTTCTGTCTCTCTAACCTGGACTTAGTTGCTTGTTTGCCTGCCTGTACCTGCAAGTAAGTTTAAAGACATTTTTGAAACAGCTTGAGCCTCCGTGCCTGTCTGCAATTGGGTCCTACTCCTGCTGCCTGTACAATCTCCCTGTAACAGGCACTGTGGAACGCTCAAGCTTCTTGGCCATGGCTTAAACTACTCTCCCAATTAAGTTGTGTCCTGACTCTCAATTTATGCTTTGTTGGAGAAAAATGATCCTGCATTATATTTTAAAGTCCCCCTCCAGTCAAAAGTCTTGCGTTACTTACTCACTTGGATGTTTCACCTTCACTGTGCAGAGTTTGACAGGAGGAGGCGGTTTTCAAATTGATCTTCTGAACAGGGAAAGTTTCTCTGTGCTTAAATTTGAGTTTGAGGCATGTAGGATTTTGTGACATCACAACTAGTTTGGAAGTTAGGTGTGACCCAGTGATGTGGACATGTGAAGCCTCCAACCTACATACACTGGGAATGGACTTTTTAAATGAATATAGCAGACATCTTGTGTTCAGCAGTTAATTTTTTTTAAATTTTTTTTTTTAATAAATCATATTTGCATATAAACATAACGGATTTTTCAATCGGGCAGAGGGAGCAAATGTCATTTTAAGAAATTACTTTTTTTTTTGTGGGGGGGGGGACTATTATTCTAAGCAGAGTATTTGTATGTCTTAAAACATGTCTGGAGGGGATCTTTAAGTTAGAGTTTACTATAACACAAATCTTTTGTAAACAAGTAATGTTTTGCATTGCTGTGAACCAGCAGACTTCCTACCCTTTGCCCAGTTGCTGACTTGCAGTTCGCCTCAGCCAAGGACTACAAACCCAGAACCGCCTTTAGCGCTCTCTGATCTCTACATCATAGTTACCAATTTGAACAGGAAATATATTTAATGATAACAAAATTATGTGCACAGTACAGCATGTGGTGCAGGTGAGGACTACAAACTATGTAGTGCTAACTGGATTGACTATAAAGACTGTAGGATTTAACAGAGGGACAGGGGAGGGTGTGTCTTTGAACAAGAGGCCAAGCATGGCCAGATCGCTTCTCAGTAAAACCTTGGAGAGGAACTGCTGCTATTGGCTCTGAAAGGAGAAGCCCAGTCAGGGTGGCGGAGGATGATTCCTCTTTTGTTCCATCTCTGTCACCTAATCAATTTTCTTTGGCAAGTCCTAAATAAAGTCATATAGTGGTACTAATGTTTTAATATAACGCCATGTGTCTGTTGCACAGTTATGGCCCCAGACCTCCTGATCCCCCCCCCCCCCTTCTGTATCTTGATTCATTACCAGGCTAAGGGGGCGGCATTTGTACTGGCGGCTGGGCACAAATGAAGGGAAAGTAGATAAGCAATGAAACAACAGAGAACAAGGGATGGACACAGGGAGGGATGAAACATGTAGAATAGAAAAGGGAGAAGAAAAAGACATAAAGAAACAAAGCAGGAACAAGTGAGACACGGTGGTCCGTCCAGTTTACCCACCATGCAGAAGAAAAGCATCATCGTCAAAAGATTTAGACTTCAGGGAAGATGGAGTCTGGGAAGAAGAATCGAGAGTGTAGAAGAAGCAAAGGAAGATGAAGAAGGGGTGAAAAAGCAGCCCGTCTGTACGAGACTGCTGGGCTCAGCAAGTTAGTGATTACTGATTAGCCAGCTCGTTCCTGTAGGGAGGCCTGTCTGTCCTTGGCTTACGAAAACAACATAAAAGGGAGCCGGCTGTTTTGTGACGGGACATGAAAGCTTGGTAGCTATCGGGAGACATTAGCCTTATCAATGGCCGGTCACTAGAGCTGGGCTATATGAAGCAACAAGGGCGCTGCTTTTCCAGAAGGAGATAACCAACACATACCGGGGCAACAGGCAGGCAGAGACACATAATATGACAGAAAGAGAGACACGGGCATGACAAAAAAAAACATGTGAGGCTGGAGAGCTCAGCTTTGCCAACCGAGGTAATAATGCCAACCAGCCAGTCAGACAGCCAGTCAGTCAGTGTGTCCTGCCCTGAGCCCAGATGGGTGTGGCAACCTGGCAAGTGGAGTGCTATACTGTATGTAGGCCTGCCTGATGCTCCTTAAACCATATCACCCTGTCTTCTAGTGTCCTTTATTGGCTTTCTACATATGTGGATGGAAGTGAGAGGTTAACAAGTGCGATGGTACCTTTCAATCATTGAAAAGAACACCTTGACACATGCTGTGTGTGTGTTTGGCTAGTTTGTGGGAGAGTTTTCCATTGGGCCGAGTCCACTAGTCCAATCTGCTGAACCTGGGTCAGTGGAAAAAGCAGCTTTGAAGGGGACAGGAGGACTACGGTAAACTGTGACAATAGGAGAAAACATCAAAAGACTTTCTGGAAAGATCCCTGTTTTTCCTGCATCACCACTGTACATAACACATTGGACCAGTCCACACGCAAACTGGTGCACAAAGAGACCAACACGCACACAGCCTTTTTACTGCTCCACTACCTCAGCCCTCCCAGTATGTTTGTGCTGATTGATTTTTGCGGGGTAAGGACATTCGGAACAGCTGCTGATAGACCTGCAATTCATCTGAAGTTCAAAGAGTGCTTGGGTCGGTCAGTGCCATTGCCGCTTGTACTTTACCGAATGACAACATCATCAAGCCCCCTGCCTTGTCGACAGCGTGGGTGGCAGGGGAGTTAGTCCCTCTGTCAGTCAGTCACTTATCTGCTATCACAGTTACTTAATCAATGCAGCAGAGCCACAGAATGTCAGTTTAATCCTTAAATGTGAAGTATTTAGTCTGGCCTGTAGTCAATATAGCACACTTAATATCATCAGGGATTCCAACTTTGGGGGTTCCTTCAGATTAACGTAATTAATCTGGACAATGAAGAATCACACACTACATTCTAAAAAAAAGTGAAAGAAAATAGTTATTTTCCTAATTACCCACACTTATTGTGACTCAGCTGGATAATAAGTCCATGAGTAAGTGAAGTAGTGATTAAGATCAAAGAGACCGTGAATGAAAGTTACCTGGTCATTAACTAAATGCTAGCCTAATCCTGCTTGTGCCTGCTATGTTATGTTTGCGATATTTGCAATGCACAAACATCTGGAACACAGTTCAGAGCAACGCACTCCGGCGCCAGTTTTCTACATTCGTCCCCGTCTCTCGCGTTCTCCCTTGTTTTCTCTGTCGTCTCTGTCCCAGTTCTAACACCACGGCCTGCTTCAGATCTTGTTTTCCTCTCTCTCAGCTGACTGGCTGGCACACCTTTCAGAGGACAAAGTCCCTGAGTGAGAAAACAGAAGAAAACACGCGTGCAGTGCACGCACATCGGAGCACAAGTGAACGCATGTAATCATATGCAAACACGGGCAAGCACACTGGGATGCAGACACATCTTACACACAAACCAATACACAGATGAATAAACACACAGAGAGGCAAACCTGCTGCATACACACACAAGCACACACTTCCAAAGTCCTCCAGCGTCATGCCTTCCCACCCTACACTTGATAAACCCTTGTGTGAGCCTGACAAAGCAGGAGAGGGCACTCAGCAGCCTTTGAACACTGGAGCAGGTTGCATAAGACAGCTCAGTGTACCAGTGAACTGTATTCACACGCTGAACTGTACCCTGTACAGTATGACTCAGGCAAATCTTTCAAGGAATTACATCTAAATGGGTTTGCAATTTCACTTTCACTAATACATTGGTGTGAAATTATGCATTACGATCATTAATATAGCTGTCAGTGTTATTTACACTATCAAGATAATTGTTGTAGTTCTACAGCTCAATTGTTCACATACAAATCTGTTCCAACTGATGCTACTAAAGTGTCTGAAGCTCAATGCTGATAGGATGGCTGATACAGACTGTGTGTGTGTGCGCGTGTGTGTCAAATCCAAACATGATTTGGATTTGACTTCAAAAATTATTCACATTCCATTGCATCATGCAGTACAAAAGAGAAACAAATGTATCAGCATCATGTGACACTGTTTCCGCTGAACAATAATAGATGATTGTTGCACAAGTAAATGTCAAAATCAAGGAAAAAGAAATGTGAGCGGCATAGGTTACGCTGACATTGCATGGTCAGGTGCCCTCAACATGGTGAAGTAAATACTAAGAAAGTGTTTTTCTATGTTTTGACTCAGTACGAGTTACTGATCATGAAGGTGGCTTAGCAGTTAGTCAGCACTTAGTAGTTTACATGTGTCCTCTCAAAGTCCACTTCTCAGGTGGATTGGAAACTCAAGAGTTTCAGACACGAGATGTTAGGATATGCTGCATCCCCCCTGTGACTGTTTTGTTAAAGAGTAAGATCTTTTTTTGATTAACCAGAAACAGAAAGTCTCACTCAAGGAAAAGTCTCGCTCTGAAATCTTGCAAGAATAGTTGTTGCAGGAAGACAGACAGATCTTACTCTTTAACAAAACAGTCTGTCTCTGTAGGGATCCTTTCCATAATGTTGCCAGACACTTCGAATAACAATCTGAGCCAGAGGCAAAAACAAGCACTTTAAGTGGACGTACTTTTCATGGGGCAATCCCCAAAGGATTACGTTGCAGCCATAGCAGCCCGTTCGCAGATGCAGGTGGAGGGGATCTACTGGACCAATTCCACAACTTTTGGTAACTATTAGTCAATTCTACCCCAAAGTTTGTAAAAATAGGGCCCAGGTTTAAAAATATCGAAGTTTCTCTTTAAGTAGCCAAATCTTTCACTCTAAATTTCTGGCAAAAATAGTGTTTTAAGCAATACATTTTTTATTGCAATAAACTGTCTGCAAAGAACGTCATGTTGTAGAGCAGACTCATGTGTAATCATTTGGGTTAAATTTGACTGAAATTGTAGTCAAAAACATCCACTTTCTTCAAGTATAGTCATGTTAACTTTTGCACAACTTGTAAAACACCAAAGAACATTTTTTTTACTTGTATTATTTTAAAGCATTTTAATAGTCATGCTTTACTGGAAGCATTTTGGCTGTCATACAGATGATGCAGGACTAAGTTCCTAGTGTCTACATCCATAAGGAATGAATGGAGAAGCTGTTGAAGTTCAAAGCAGCAGTTTCCATCCCTGAAGAGGAAACCAGAGCGCTCTGTTTGTCATTGATGTCATCGCCAGCAAACCACACTTCAAACTGGTAATAAGGCAGCAGGGGTATTCACTCCAAAACACAGAGGGCCTTATTTGTTCAAGCCGCACACCCAGTGTGTGCCTCCGTGCTTCTACCGACACTGTGCGCTAATGGTTCCCACATCAGACTCTCTCAGTGGCCTCAGTCACATATGACTGCCATGCGTCGCCATCTCCATCTCCATCCACCTCACCTCACCTCCAACCGGCTCGGTCAATTAGTACGTAGCATGGAGAGCCCAAAGCAGGCTTCTGAAGGGGCCCCCCAGTGGGGGATCTGAACAGACTGGCTGAGAAAGCAGAGCTGTATTTACTGAAAAGCACATTTGGGATGCACTGATAGTAATCTGACTTTAATTTAAACTGGTAAAATGGGGATGTGAGTGTATGCATGTGTGCTCATATATGTGCATAGAGCTAGGGGTTTGTGGGAGACCTGCACAGAGTAATTGAGACCGTATTTTCAAAGAGCCCAGACCAGATCTTGACTCAATCACGTCTGGCCCCATGGATGGGGTAGACCAGGGTCTACATCATTGTTTGACAACATGTATGCTGCAGATTGATTTTCTGGTTCCAGTGGATGGGGGCAAACGGATGTGAAAGGGAGGTACAAGATTATGCATCGTGAGGAAGGAAGTACAGAAAAGCGTAGCATTTGGACCATGTGCTGCACTCTGCATTGAGATTTTTCTTCTCCTTTCTCCTTTCATTTCCACTTTATCAAATCAAATGTTAGTTATGATGTTGTCTTGTAGTTCTAAAGTAAAAGAGGGTGGGATGTTAAATTAGTTAAATATTGGAACTGCTTTATTCCAAATCTGTCAAATTGTCCTTGTAAAGCAAGAGGGCAAATCAATTACCAGACAATCAGCACATAAATGTCCAAAAATGGTTAAAGAAACCACCCCAGTAAATGTGATGCAGAGGTGATGAGCCTTATACTCCCATCCAGGGGGTGGACAGAGGGAGCTAAGAGGTGTGTGTGAGTGAGGCAGAGAGAGAGAGTAATCAATGGTGGTCTGGTAAAACTGGGACTGCAGTCTGCTGCCTTCATCTAATGTAGAAAAGAATCAACTAATCATACTTGGCACAATGAAACCGCTAATAACTTTTTTTATGATTATTTCGTGTTAATCTGAAACAGCCGGTCAGTTTCTTTGTCTTCCTCTGGCTTGACGTGCGTTTCGTTTCCTATGGGGAACTTGCGAAATGACATGATTACGTCTTTGTCTTTCTGGCTTTGCTTCAAAAAAACAAACAAAGACCATTCTAGTTTAGTTAGTGTTTTGCTGGCTGAGTTTTACAGGACAGCCTCCTAAACAGCATGAGACACAGCTATGGAAACAGTAACACTAAATGCTGAAAGAAGGTACTTTCAATACTGCTGCAAGTTGTTCATATATTCCAGGAGTATCCATGTTGACACCAAGCAATACCACTGTGACTACTGAGGAATACTAATATGGTGTGTGATGTGTTGCTACATGTTAAATTACTGTACATTGTAAGTTTTATTCTTATCTTGAGTAGAAGTAGATTTTTGCTACCTTGAAGTCTAATTTTTATATCAATTATATGTTGACCTTTATCAAAATCAGAAAGTCAGATATTACATTCAGCCCAAGGACAATGATGTTGCTCACATACAGTATGTTGTGCTACAGCTACAGCCTGTAGCTATAGTTTAAATAAGATTACTGACTGATGCAACTGTGGAAACTCTGAAGCAAAAAGTGGAACTGAAATTTGAATACTCCTGACATTTTGCATAAGGATACATAAATTCTGTAAAGCCGACAAACGCTGATACAAGTTTTTTTTTCTCTCTTTTTCAATAAGCCCACATTGGTTGGTTTCAGTATAATGTGGAGACAGACAGTGTTTTAAGCTGTCTTTTACAACATTAAACATTTGGGAGAACCCGTTGTGCTGAGAAATTTGTTTTCCACATGTGAAATTGAAGCTAGAAAGCTAGGCTAACAAGCTTACATTTGGAAAGTGCTAACATTAGCACGGATTCCCACAACATCACTTTTCATTCATGTTATTTCGACACCTGCTGATTCAACAGCAGCTCCTGCACACTCAGGGCCAGATTTACTAAGGCATTTGCAATTAGGCTATTACCAGTGAACACAATATTGGATTACTGTAACGCAAATAGTGGACGGATGTTGTAGTTTGTGTTCATCAAACTTGAATTTGAACTTAACCATCAATAAACTCTCTCTCTCTCTCTCATATTCTGTTTGCTTTATTGGCATGAATGTAACAACAACAATATTGCCAAAGCATCAGGTAATAATGATACAATAACATTGTTAACAACAACAATAATAAGAATAAGAAAAAAAAGAAGAATGAATGATGAATAAAAAAAGAAAATAAAAAAGGTACAATTCATTAAATAAAGAAAATAGCAAAAAACTTAAATACACATATGTGAGACTGTGGAAGTGTGTGTTGAAGTTTAGTGTGTGCATTGATGTTGGTGTGTGTGTGATAGCCTACGTCAAGATATGTATTTGTATTCAGTGATGTTTTATTATGTGTCCCTCAGGTTGTGACATGCAGTCACATATTGTGCAGCTCGGTCTGCTGCAGGTCCTTCTCCTAATATAATCTGTTGTTTTTCACTGTCAGTGAGATCTGAGAAGTTTGGGATTAATAAATTAAATTTCTTAAAGTATTCTTCTCTGATATGACTGTATCTGTCACATTTTAAGAGGAAGTGTATCTCTGTCTCTACCTCACCTGTTGTGCTGTGACCACAGACTCTACTTGTGTCGTCCTCTCTCTGTGGCTGGACTGTGGTCACTGAGTCTGGATCTGGTCAGGATCTGTCTCTGCTTGGATCTCTGACGGTGAAGAGATACTCTGCCAGTCTGTATTCATGGTTTAGGGTCAGATGGCAGTTCAGTTTGTTTTGAGTTTTGGTCTGATTGGTCCAGTGTTCCAGATAGGCATCTTTTCTTTTTCTTATTTCTTAACATTGCTAGATTTTACATTTTTGATATTATTTTCTCATGAACAACTGTACTGGTGAAAACAATCAAAAACTTGTATGTGTATTCCTACGCAGATCTGGATCCAAATTCATTAAAATGATCTGTTATTATAATAAATTTAGGAGATTGTTCTGTCTCTGTGGAATTACAGTATGCACGCTCTCTCTCTCAGTTCTAGTTGCATCTGTTTTTGTTTTGTTTTTTCTGATGCCATCACCACAGCAGAGCAATGTTGGGTTTTTTTTTTAAAAGCAGCGAAGTGCTCAACAGCTCACACTTTCCAGTGAGTTTCTGGAATGTTTGATGTAAGCACAAAATTAATAGCAATGTCTTTTCTTTATAACAAGACACATTTTAAAACAATTAGTTGAACTGACGGCACTATTAGCATGTTGTATTTTAATGTTACCAGATTTGGTGCAATTATAACAACACAATAAGGCATTTTTCTTCTGGGTTCTTAGCACTCACCACTTATTTATTATCTGATGTCAAACACATGATCAAAACCAACACACAACATGGTGTGAGTTTCACATCTTTAGGGATCATCCCACACTAGCTGGGAAACTGAATGTGCGTGGGTGGGTGTTTCATACTTCCAGTTTAACTGCTATTCTACCTGTGGGCCTAGGAGTTTTTGTTCTCTCCTGTCTTTGATCTATGCTCCATTGTGGCAGAATGATCGACCTCAGTCAGACTTGATAAAACATTCCCCCACCTACAATTATTCTTGCAATTCACATGAAGAACAGGTTCTTCACAACAGGATGATCTCGCGAATCATATAAAGACTCCATTAAATCCAGGCATTGTATCACATTTCGGCTGCTGGGTTAGAAATTGCAATTCCCTTTGCGCTGCAGGAATGCGGCACAGATGCAAGTACTCAGCAGGATAATGTATACAATATGAAACCAAGAGAAACAAACTTATTATACGGACCTGGTTACCGCTTTTACGGGAAGTTAATTAAAAAAAGAAAAGAAAAAAACCTACAAGCGGTAACAAAGATAAGATGTGAATTGAATGTATGAATGCATGACCTAGCGTTTTCATGATGTCAAGTAACATATGAAAACAAAACACCATAACATCCTGAATGTGCTGTACACTTTCTTCCTTACTCAAGATGCGGGTAGCTGTAGTAAAGGTGGTACAGAACTAACGTGGTGGCCTGGGGCAGATTAGATCCAATTCCACTTTGTTGTCGAGGCCTGCATTTATTTTCTGACATTTACCATACAGTAAAGTCAGACATAGCCCTTGTGGAGGAGGACCCTCAATCGGAGTCTCCTAAACCTATCAGCGGACGAAGAAAGGAAAAGGGGTGACTTTAGGCGGCAAGAAAGAGCCCGAGAGCATCTGACTTCCATTGCCGAGCTCAGCTTGTGTGTTCCACTTAGCCACTGGTATTTTGAGGAGATGCATGGCACCGTTACCAGAGCCCCACACTCAAACACTCATGATGTCATTGAGGTTCTATCATTACAGGCTGCAGATGATGCTGTGTTGGGCCGGGTTAGTTCCCACGCTTGTTTATGCAAATATTACTTTGGAAGCAATAATGCAAAGAGGCTTTTCCGGCTGACACTTAAGTTGTGTAAGGAAGGAGAAAAGAGAAATCCAGTGGGGGAGATTCGGAGAGAAAAAGTAAACCTCCAGACAAGACTTCCTGATTTCTTTTTTTAAATTCCTTCTCATGTTACAATCCGTTTTGCAGCATCTGTCTGATAGCCTCCTCAGTCCTCTAAGGAGTTTCAAAGGCAAACAGAAAGCAATAAACTAGGTCCTGAAGCTCCTGCTGAACAAGTGGTGACAGCTCACATTTCCTTTCATTTAAAATAGTTTCTGCTGTAATTTTTGTACTTTCTGACGTGACGAACAGCTATCATCATCTGTTTTGATCACAATACACAAGATATGCATAGTGAACACAGAAATTGTTTTTTCCCCTCAGCTGGCTGTTACAGGTTTACAATATAAGTGGGTGTTAACTTCCAGATAAGCTCAACTGTTTATAATCTGGACAAGCAGCTTTCTTGAAACATCTGAGCACTTGGAATGAATTCTTCACTTAAGATAAGAAGTACAGGTAATCTGGTCCAAATAGGCCATCTGTTGTTCCCACAGCCAACAACAGAGGCTAATAACATGCTGCATCCAATCAG
This sequence comes from Maccullochella peelii, assembly GCA_002120245.1. Lineage (NCBI taxonomy): Eukaryota > Metazoa > Chordata > Actinopteri > Centrarchiformes > Percichthyidae > Maccullochella > Maccullochella peelii. The sequence continues at coordinate 25,494 of LKNJ01002176.1, read as the reverse complement.
ATTGTACCAGAGTCAGCCGAGATAAAGGCAAAGCAATAAAATGAAACAATCTGGTGCTTTGACACTACAAGCTAGAGAGCTTGCTATTTCGCTGCTGGGCTGGGGGCAGGAATGTGCTCTTTGAACCAGCTTTATTTAACAGCGAAGCAGCATGCGCACAGCACGCCCTGAGTCTCCGAGCTGGCCCAGGGATCGTGTGCTCCTGGCGTGGGCACGTCAGACGTGGGGCCACCGGGTCAGGGAGCTGGCATCCTCACCCCTGGCACAAGTTGCGCCCCTCGGGGGCGTAGGGGCTGACACCAGGCTCATGGGGAGCACCAGACAGACAGGGGCCTACCAAACAGCTTGTGACCATAACCAACAGTGGCAGAGAACAATGAATGCAATTATTTACAAGAACACAGTCCAAGTCTCTTTTAGTCTCTCCCTATTACGCCTGTTTACTCCCACTCTCCTTTTGCGGGGCAGCATGGAGGGGCTGTGACCCTGTCGGTACAGTCGTCAGCAGGACGTTTTCATAGTGCCCAGGGCTACCCTGCTATTCATGCTCTATTGCCATCAGGCCTGATCAGTGTCCAGCTGCAGCCTCTCAACTGCATGTTTTGATGAGAGGTCAAAAAGAGGGACATCAAACTGAGTTGAGCAGATCTTTTCAAACTTTGTTCAAGAGAAAAAAATCTATAAAACTGCATGAAAGTGAACAGGGTTTTCTTTAGGTACGGTGCTGAGGTAATGCGGAAAAGATCCGCCAAGGGTTCAAACAATAATACAGTGGGGAATCATTACTTTCATGCACCATTAGGAAGGAATTTCTCTTTCTATTGGTTTTAACTGCTGAGAACCTGGTACAGACCAATGAGTTTCTGTCAGCACATGGCTGTGAGTGGTAGGGAAGAGCTGAGACCTGAGAGATACACACACGTGTGTGTGTGTGTGTGTGTGTGTGTGTGTGTGTGTGTGTGTGTGTGCG